>VDFB02340649.1:0-27410 GCA_007258455.2 Sequoia sempervirens | reverse complement strand
GATTAAATTAGGTTGAACAAGGCTTAACAAGGAGGGAAGCTCTCCCTAAGCACACAAATGACCCAACACAAAATTTCTATCCTGATAAGAGGAAAAGGAGGCAATGAAAATCCTTTAGTACACATAAAGAGCATAATATTACCCATCACAAGAGGCCTTCAATAATCTAGCACCCATTAGTGAAGATCAGGAAGAGAAGGCCAAATATTGTTTAGAATATGCATACTAGACCCAGGTACATTGATAGAAGTCCTCATTATCCACCACATCTAAGCCAAAAACCTCCACTAGAAGGGTGATCAACTCTAGATCCAACCGTCTAAGCTAAGCTACATCCA
Source organism: Sequoia sempervirens (assembly GCA_007258455.2). NCBI lineage: Eukaryota > Viridiplantae > Streptophyta > Pinopsida > Cupressales > Cupressaceae > Sequoia > Sequoia sempervirens. The sequence continues at coordinate 27,072 of VDFB02340649.1, read as the reverse complement.
AACAAAGAAAGAACAAGCACCAAAGTAGAGCACAATCAAAATCCATCCCACCAAGCATAATGGGTGATTTTACCCTAGGTGCTAATACAAGCACCTCAAGACTAGAGCCATGAACTAAGAGTAGTAGGTGGATCTTGTGCCTAGGAAGCAACTATCATATCCCCAATGTAAGTTGAGGTGAAAAAAGGTGGCAAGGAAGACTAAGGAGAAATGTGACCAAATCCAAGGTTTGTAAAAGTAGCAATCACTAGAGGGGCTTGACTACCACCATATAGAAATGAGAGAGGATCCTTTTCACAAGCTGAGGTTATAATAGGATATGTAGATAGGAAAAATGATGTTGAACCAATGACAGTGAGTGGAAGAGTGGTTGTTAGCGAAAGAAGAATTTTGATCATTGTATTGGCTGTATGATTAGGCTATTTGATAGAATTCCCCAATCCCAATTGTATCATAACTTCATATCATAATTTGCACATCCTTCTATATTGTTGGCCACTAGAATAATATTCTTTTAAAATTTTGTGTTTATTGGTTTTCACCATGGAATTACCACCACAAAATCCCTTGGGGACACTCAGTAATTATTCAAGGAAGGATTAATACTTATTCAAAAACTTGAGAAGCATCCCATCACAGTTTTACCACAACAATTCACCTTCAAAGTAACATATGATTTTTTAATAGAATAAAAGTATTCTTTTTATTTAGGTAGAATACCACCTCTTTATACTATGAGTACTCCTTAAAAGGACAAGTGAAAATATTTAGACTAGTACATACCTCAAGTGCTTCTATGTTTTCTTTTGTCACAAGTTTTTTAAACATTATGTTAATATTATTTTGTTAATTATACCTTCATAGCATAATATTAGATCTTATTTATCCACCTAAACATTTTTATAGAGGCCTCTTGTTGAGTAACTACAACACAAAACAATGAAGGCTATAAACACATCTACTATAGGGTTCTTTTTCCCCCTCTTCTTTTTTTTTCTTTACCCCTATTTTCTCTCTCTACTTATATATAGTAGATATCTATTTTATAAAATCTAAGAGGATGCTAGACTATTACAATAGGTTTGTGTTGTTGTGGTTTTCTTATCTTTGAGCAAAAACCTAGAAAACAAATATTGAAGCTTGTCATTTTATGTGTCTCCAAATCATAGGGTAGTTATATGTCCTTTTATCTCAAACATCATGGTGGATAATTTAAAATTTTATTTTTCCTCTACCATTTATATCACTGTTAATTACATGTCCACTCTGGTGATTGACATGTTATTGTTTTCTTTGTTCATCTAACTTTTTGGAAGTGTTCACCTTTTCTTTTCTTTGTCCGTCTACTATTTGAATACAAGAAGCTTTAATGTATTTTTTATGTGTTGAGAATTCATCATTTTTTTGTTCCATTTATGCAATGTATCAAGCTCTTATTCCAAGTAATTATGACTCCTTGTTGCATATTTTTTTGGTCATCTTATGTATTCTTGTGTTTTCAAAAGCTATTTGATTGACCATTGCAATCTATATGTTTCTAAGCTCTAGTTAAATGGTAGATGGATGTCTATACTCATTGTTATTTATTCTTTTCGTAGTTTACTTTTAATATTTACTTTTATCATGTTTGACTTTATATATTCTTCTCTCTAGTTAGAGCTATGAAAGAATAGGTTGGTATTTGACCCTCGATCCAATGATTTGATTGCATGTAATCTCTTGGCTAAAAGACCTTTGCATTATATATGTAGCATATTTCATACTAAAAAATAAGAACATTTACAACTTTCATCAATTCTAACCAGTGCCATTAGATTTATTATTGACCTTATTATTTATTTTTATAAAATAACATAATTTATCCATTGTAAAATCAATTCAATTATTATTATTTACCTATTAAAGATATAGTTTGGCTACTGGATTCTTATTCTTTTCTTACATCTCAATGAATTGGCTATGGATAAAAAATTTACATATTTTTAGACTCTTCTCTAATTGAATCCCTGGAGAGGTATAAGTTGCTTGAATCTCTTTGCTAAAAATATTTGCGTGAACTTCTCTAAATATGTTGACTATGACGACTCTTCTTAACTATGGTCATCTATTTCTTTTATACTTCAGCCTATATTTTATTATTTGAATTATGATTATTTTAATTTATCTTAAAAACTCATCTATTAATATCTTAGTACATTCTTATGGTCTTGGAAAAATAGTTTTAATTGTGAATAAAACATGATTAACTTATCATTAGTTTGAATATTAGAGTTATCATTTTTTACATTGTGACAATTGAAATGGTTTTAAATGTTAGAGATGTTGTGGATAATTATTGTCATATAAAGAAAAGGTAATAAATATGACATTATAGTAGAGTTTTAAGCTAGGTTTATGAGTGTACCATGAATAATTGGTATATAAAACTTATCTAACATGTAAATGATCTAAATAAAAGTGGTCATATTGATTCTTTAATTTTATACATAAAATTCATTAAAAATAAAAACTAGAAGGCTCCAACATGGGCCCATGTTAAAAATAAAACATTGTTTCCTCAATGAAACCTACAAAAAAAATTCAACTACTAATATTCACTTAAATTAATTGATTTATTCTATTAGAGCACTATGATATTAGGTGAATACGTTTACAAATTGAAACGAATATGAAGTAAAAAGATACATGTATGAAGCTTGGTACAATAGGATATGTATCTCAAAAACAAATTCCTTTGGCGGTTCTATAACCATAAGAAGAGACTAATAGAAAAAAAACCATTAGAACTAAGATACTTTCCCTTTGGATGCTTAGAATTTCTAAAGCCTCTAAAATAAGGAAATACCTTTGAGAAATAATTAAAATTCTTTTGTTTGAACACAGAAATTATTGATTAATTATGTTTATTTTATTGTATGGTTAAAATGATTATGTATTAAAAAATATGAGCTTCCTAGTAACTAATGACTTAATTTTGAGTAATAGGCTAATTTCTATCCTTAATCTCTTTGGTAACTTGAAAATAGGTAAGTGTAATATGCACAATATAGATGAGCAATTTTAGAGAACCAAGCAAGAAATAAAGTAAGAGAATCAACTTGGACCAATCTAAATAGTAATTAACTTGTAACCTTATAATCCATAATAAAAATGCTGATGAAGTAAAGTGATAGGTTAATTACTTTGGAGAAAATATTAAATAACATAAAACAACCCAAAAATTAGTTAAATATATATTCATCCAAAGAAATATTTCACAAAAATATGATAATATGATCTTCCTTAACAATCTGTATCACAAACATAACTTATAAATATTTAAAATTGAATAACTGTGGTAACAAAGATCATATAAGCGTGTAGACAAATACATTCATCTACAAGGTAACTTTTTTCATTACATGACATGAAGGATCTGCGGATTATTGTGGAGATGTTGGATAGTTTTTTCTAATCTCGCAAATGGATTAATTAATTCATGATCAAGGAGAATTTTAGATCATCGAAGATCTAGCTATGGATATCAATCGCTAGATTTAGTTCACTTCATTAGAACCCCTTTTAATTCTTACAATACATACAATTAGTGGGGGATTATTAAGAATGGATGTTGAATGCCTTGGAAGTCTTATGTCTAGCTATAATTATATAATAATTTTTAATCTTATAAAATAATTTACCTACTTGGAAGATAACAAATCATTTTGAAGGAAATTTGAATTTCCATAGTTATCACTATAATTTATGCTTTATTGGTCTTATGGAAATTGTATGAATTCATTAAATAGGGACTTAAAAGGTGAACTATGACTAGGATCCTCAATCACCTTCTCATAGTGTGTGCAAGAGTTGTACAAGTTGTCTTATTATACCACATGGATAGCTTGGAAGTTACTTTGACCCCTCATGGTCCTAGATGTCAAAGTGGTCAATCAAGTGTTACATTTTTCTTATGGATGAGTTACACTTTGAAATGGAGCATATAATTTAGAATTGAAAATACTTCAACTAATTTTTTCTCATGATTTTGAGAAAATGGTTTTCAAAAAACATTCTTGAATTTCTAGATCTTCTTTTCCCATATATAAGGATTGAAATGGAGAAGATAGTACATATTTTATGTAAAGGTATGATTTTAAAATTTCTCTACATTTAAAGTATCGACCTCATTGAAATTTAAATGGGCTTTAGAGGACAATCAAAATTGACATGCTTTTATGTTTTTGATAAAAGGGTAAAATGGGTTTTATAGGGACCCAAAACCACAAAGTTTACAAAATTGAAGAGAGGACAAAAAAGTCCAACCACAAAAACCAGCTGCCCAAGAAAAGATCAGCAGCAACCATTCAAACAAAACCAAAAAGACCGAAATAGAGGAAAAGCAAAAACCCCAGACATTACCTCAGAGTCTTGAGGATAGACTCAGTCTCCTCCTCCAGATTCTGCATATCAATGACACCCTTTTTAAAAGTTTGAATCATACTAGAAGTAGGGGAGACCTTGTGCTTCAAGTTGGCTCTGGTTCTTTTGGAAATACCCGCGTCCGTGTCCTAGCTTTTGTCCTCTGTTTCCTCCAGATCGACCACCAGAGGACCCTGGTGGGTTTTGTCGAGCTTCTCTCCCATAGCATTAATGATAATGGCGTTGTGTCTGGCCATTCTGTTATTTTGCTCAGCTACAGTCTTGATAGTGTTCATAATATAATCAATTTTAGAATCAATGTCTCTGTTACTGTGACCATGGACCCCTCTGTCCCCAAATTTCTTTTCAATCTCAGCAACTTTAGCAACCAGAACTTCAATTTTGCTTTGTAGGGCCCAATTTTTTATTTTTAGCTCATTGATTTCAGTGAAAGTCCAGTCCAGGAGTTTGGAGTGGGACTCAGAGTTGGCTTTAGCAAGGTTTAGAAAATACAGAGAGGGCTCATCACCGATATTAGGAACAGTTTTCTCAGAATTAAGGTTAATAGGGGAGTCATCTTCAACATGTTTATCCGGCATAGGTTCAACATTAACCACCATTTTTTTGGCATCGGACTCCTCCGAGTCAGAGGATTCCTCAGAATAGGAAACAAGACTTTTAGCCTGGGGTTTCTTGTGAAGGGAGGGACTATCAAGCTCAAGCTCAACACGGGCTTTACCAGAGAGGAGAGTAGGGTTTATTTTCCTAGAAGGGCCAACATGCGAGCTGAGGTCTTTGTCATCTGATAATTCATAAATATTCAATTCTTTTCCAATTTGTTCATAATGATCAAAGAAAATGGAAATAAAGGGTTTTATTCCTTCGAAGAATATGATAGTCATTTAATTTATTTTGGTTTTTATTAAGATCATGATAGTGGCAAACATCCTTGAGTTTTCCCTCTTCTTATTTAAGAATGACTCTTGCTATTTAGAAATATCAATATTATAAAATGTAATTTTCTTCTACTATTTTAATATAATTAATTAAAAATAATAATAAAATGGTAAGTGCTAAACTGTAATATACCAAAGAGAAACCAATAATCAATGGGGAGATCTTTATTTTTATGATAGGATTCACAAAGCACAACCTAACAAGCTAAAAATAAAATAATTTGTTTGTTTGTTTCAATCGAATGAAAGGAAGCAGTTTCCTTTTCTTTTGTTCTCTTTTTTCTTTAAATCATAATGACTCAAGAAACTGCAAAATTTATGCAGGATCCATGGATGAGAAAATAAAAAACCATGTGCATTATGGGAAGATCTTTATTTTATCAATAGGATTAACAAAACTGCTAATCTAAACGTGAAAGAACTGAAAAATTAAAAATAAAAGAATTTGTTGTCTTGAATTAATCCAATGAAAAAAACCCTCATTTTTTTCCATTTTTCTTAAAACTATAATGAATTCGAGAAACTTGAAAATTGATGCATGACTATGGACGAGAAAACAAAAAAACCTTATGCATAAGGTAGATTAAACCCCAATCAGCACAAACAATTTATTTGCATAGCCATCTAGCAGTACTGCTACAAATTTCTCCCTTAGTTTGGGTCAATGCAATTATTTTGAATATTTACATTCCTCCCAATTCATCATAGAAACTTGAAAATCAATAAAAGAAAAGGTAGTTTGATCAGTTTTGTAGAGAGAAAGCTAAGAATTAGTAAGTACATAGCATCACTAGTGTTAAAGGAACTAAATAGTGCTTGATTTGAGTGTATAAGATAATATCGATGCTCTCTACTATGCTTTCTAGTGTTGAGTTCCACCAGTTGGGGTTAAAACCCCTTCCATGGCAGGGTGAGCAAGCACTTTCCTCTACAACATCCAACTTACAAAATAGCTCCGCTCCTCACTTGTAGAAACTCTAGTGATAAAATGTCAGCTTCAACATGGAGCAGATCCAAATGAAAGGCCCACATGAGGGGTTGCTTTCTCGCCTTTTGACATCGTCACTACATTGCTGAAACACACATACACCATAGAGGTTATGACCTGCATATCTAGCCACTCCAAACAGTTGCTTTCTTCATTCCATATGCTCTCGCCTAGGCTTGTAGGTAGGACACAAAAATGCATGGACAAAAGTACCCCCTTGTTACGAGCAGGAGATGCAGATTCAAAATTGAAACAATGTGACTCCCTCAAGACACTTTATGGCATCCACTAAACTTTTGTAGCTATGTGGGAACAATGTTTGAGATTTGAGTTTGGCTTTCTTCACCAGTGAGAAATTTTGACTGTTGGCTACAATGACGAATGTTTACTAGAATGAAAAATTGATAGGAAACGATACATATTAGGCGGGCCCACCATAATCACTCTAAGCGGTCAACACTTAGAGTGTGTTGGTTAAGCCTAGTCACCCCATCCTAATTGCCACCACCCACTATTTCTTCTATTGGAGAAGAGAGATTTACATGGGATTTGTTTCTATCTATGGATTGCTGGTTACAGGGGATTTGTTTCTATCTGTGGATTGCTGGTTACTCTAGCTATTTATGGAGAGTGCATAATTTGTGGGATTCGCCTTAATCTATGCCTTCTTTTTGCTGTCACTAATTAAGGCTGACGTATCTCTATATATGTAGAGCTGTTGTAATCTCCATTCAAACTACTATGAATAATAACACCCTCTCTCCCTTCTCCAGTGGATGTAGGCTACGACCGAACCACATACATATGTGTGTTATGTGACTAGTTTCTTCATGGTATCAGAGCGGATCTGATCTATTCTTTTATCTCGCTTGCGTATTTGTTCTTTTTTTAGAATCCTGTGATAGAGGGTTTGTTTGCTTTCTTGCCCTGAGATCACCGGCCTTGCCCCGTGATCTGCCCTGTTCAATACCGTGCCTGCTCTTTCTACTGGTTCATGCAGAGTTCTTTTATCCTCTGCATCAGAAATCTGGTGTGTTCTGAATCTGCTGCGGATACTTTCATTGTAAGTTCCTTTCAGGATTTCTTTTTTGTCTGCTCTTTTCACGGCCGAGTTCGATTCGAATCCTAGTTGGAGACTTTCATCAGTTCCGTTAAGTGGTATTAATTATGTAGCATGGTCTAGAGCTATTACTTTGTCGCTTGGTGGCAAGAAAAAAATTGGTTTCATTAATGGTGATAAAAAGTGTCCTCAAAATACTGAATCGGGATATGACGATTGGATATCCAATGATCAGCTTGTTCGATCATGGTTACTCAATTCGATGGAAACTCATATTGCTGAAATTTTCACTTTTTCTAATTCAGCAAAAGAACTGTGGGATTCAATCGCTGAATTATATGGGAACCAAAATAATGCTGCCCATATTTTTGAACTCACTCTTGAAATTGCTGCAGCCCAACAAGGTGAAAAAACCTTTAGTGAACACCTTGGGAATCTAAAAAAATTGTGGGACGAATTGAACCTGTATCGTCCACATACCACTGATGCCAAAACTCTTTTGAAACGAGCTGAGGAGGATAAAATTTTCTCACTACTTAGTAGCCTGAAGCCTGAGTATGAATACATAAGGAGCAACCTTCTGATGGATGCCACATTACCCACCCTTGCTGGTGTTTGCGCTACTATTCAGCGAGAGGAAACTCAGAGAAAGACTATGAGCTCAGAATCCAAAACTTCAACTGAGAAGATTGAATCTAATGTCCTTTTGGCTGAAAAGGATGATAAAAGAAAGCCTCATTTTTTCGACAAAAATAGGAATGTTTCTCGCTACAAGGGTAAGAAGGAACTCTATCAATGTGATCACTGCAAGAAAATTGGGCATACCAAGGATCATTGTTGGGAATTACATCCACATCTCAAATATGAATATAAGGGTCAGAAGGATCATGCTGCTGTAGCCGAGACACCTTTTTCAATCAATCAGTTGGGTCATCTTCTTCAACAACTCAGTAAGACTATCTCTTCTAGCAACAGTCAGTCCACTTCCACTCATGTGTCAGGTAAACTTCATGCTTATCTTACTTCCCATTCCAAAATTAATTCTTGAATTATTGATTCCGGAGCTACTAATCATATGGCCAATAGTCCTTCTTCAGTAATCAATTTTATTCCGAAAACTGATAAGCATGACATTTCTGTTGCAAATGGAACTACTGTTCCTGCCTTAGGAAGTGGTAAAATTAGTTTCTTTTCTCATAGTGCTTCATCTAATGCTCTGGTTGTTCCATCCTTTCCTGTTCAACTTATGTCTGTTTGAAAAATTACTAATTCTTTAAATTATGATGTCATTTTTTCTCCAAAATCTGTATCTTTCAGGATCGAAAGTTGAAGAAGACGATTGGTAAAGGAACATACTCACATGGACTTTATTTTCTAAACTTCCTCAATAAGGCGTGTCATGCCAGTGGTGTAATTGAAAGTCACACTTTACATAAACGGCTTGGACATCCATCCAACCGTATCTTGTCAAGACTTTGTCCCTCTACTTCTGTTGATTTTGATGTTTGTGACGTTTGTCAGTTTTCTAAACAAACGCGTTTACCTTTTGTTAATTCATCTTCTATGTCTACTGAGTTGTTTGAATTAGTTCACTCCAACTTATGGGGACCTGCACCTATTGATTCTTATGATGGATATAAATATTTTGTGTTGTTCATTGATGATTTTTCTCGTGCTACCTGGTTATACTTGTTAAAATAAAAAACTGAAGTGACTTCTGTCTTCAAAGATTTTCATACTATGGTGTTTAATCAGTTTGGTGCTAAAATCAAAACTTTTAGGTCTGATAATGGTACCGAATATGCTAAAGGATCTTTTTCAGAATATCTTCGAAGCCAAGGCATTATTCATCAAACAAGTTGTGTCGGAACTCCACAACAAAATGGGGTAGCCGAAAGAAAGAATCGACACATCCTGGAAACCGCACGGGCCCTTATGTTTCAAACAAAGGTTCCAAAACAATATTGGTCTCATGGTGTATTGACCACTGCATATTTGATCAACCGACTTCCCAGCCGAGTTATTGAGTTCAAGTCACCATTGGAGATACTAAAAAATAGGACACCTGACATCTCACACTTGAGGGTATTCGGATGTGTCTGTTATGTGCACCAGCAAGCAATACACAGAGATAAGTTAGAAGCTCGCTCTACTCGGTGTGTATTTTTTGGGTATTCTTCCACTAAGAAAGGGTACATATGTTATGATCCAGTCACTCGTAAAATTGTTGTTTCACGTGATGTACATTTTGTGGAGTCTGAATCTTTTTTTCAAGCTTGTGTTGAATCTGGGAGTCGGTCACAGGGGGAGTCTTTGTCTGACCCGGTCCCGCTTCCTACAGTTACCAATGAGGATGTTGCTACTGATCAAGATGCAGAAGTTACTGAAGCAACCCCAATCCCCACATCACCTCAAGCTACTCGACGATCGAGTAGAGAAACTCGCCCTCCAGAGAGAATGAAAGATTTCTTCACTTATCATGCTACATCTTATCCTATGCAGGAACGCCTGTCTTATAATAATATTTCTCAGTCTCACCTAGCTTTCTTGAGTACCGTTGCTCATAATCAAGAACCTAAGACTTTTCGAGAAGCTAACTCCATTGCAGTTTGGAGGAAGTCTATGCAAGACGAGCTACAAGCTCTAGATGAAAATAAAACATGGGAGATTGTTAAGCTACCTCCAGGAAGGAAAACTGTCAGATGTCGTTGGGTGTACAAAAATAAATACAACAGTGATGGTTCCTTAGAACGACATAAGGCCAGACTTGTTGCTAGAGGATTCACACAAACATATGGAGTAGATTACTAGGAAACTTTTGCGCCTGTTGCAAAGATGAACACATTCTGGGTCCTCATTTCTCTTGCAGTAAATCAAGACTAGAAATTGTTTCAAATGGATGTCAAAAATGCATTCTTGCACGGTGATCTTAAAGAAGAAGTTTACATGAGCATCCCACCTGGGCATCCGCAAGAGGCCAAGTTTGGTTTAGTGTGTAAGTTAAAAAAGGCAATCTACGGGCTTAAACAATCTCCATGGGCCTGGTATGCTAAGCTTAGTTCTGTCCTTATGATGAATGGGCTGAAACGGAGTAATGCAGATCCTTCTCTGTTTGTTAAAAGAGGTAACTCCGGTATTGTTGTTGTTTTGATTTATGTTGATGATATAGTCATTACTGGTGATGATCAAAATGCAATTTCTAAGCTAAAGATTCTGCTACACAATAGATTTTCCATTAAAGATTTGGGAACTTTGAAGTACTTTCTAGGATTAGAAATTGCCTACTCAAAAAGCGGCATCTTTCTTAATCAACGAAAGTATGTGTTGGATCTGTTACAAGAAATAGGTAAATTTGGAATCAAACCATCAGATACGCCAACGGATAGCAGAGGAAAACTGGATGATACTGGTGCATTGTTGTCTGATATTGGTCAGTTTCAGAGGTTGGTCGGTAGGTTAATCTATTTGACCATTACTCGACCTGACCTTTCTTATGCAATTAGTTTGGTAAGTCATTTCATGCATGCTCCCAAGGCTCAACATATGCATGTCGTTACCAGAATTTTACAGTATCTGAAAGGGTCACCAGGAAAAGGTATATGGATGCGTAAGACTGGTCATAATTCTATTACTGCCTATACTGATGCTGATTGGGCAAGGTGTCCCATTGATCGAAGGTCTACAACTGGATATTGTACTTTTGTTGGAGGTAACTTGGTCACATGGAAAAGTAAAAAACAGAGTGTTGTTGCTCGTTCAAGTGCTGAAGCAGAATATAGAGCAATGGCATCAACTACCAGTGAAATTATATGGCTTCGAGCTCTGTTGCAGGACCTTGGTTATGGTTCATCTCTACCAACTCAATTATTCTGTGATAATCAGGCTGCTATGCATATCGCTTCAAATCCAGTGTTTCATGAGCGCACTAAACATATTGAAGTTGACTGCCATTTTGTTAGAGAGAATGTGCAAGCCAATGTCATCCACACAACCTTTGTCCATACAACTCAGCAATTGGCGGATATATTTACAAAAGGTCTTCCAGCTCTCAAGTTTCAAGAAATATTGTCCAAGTTGGGCTCTATTGACATTTTCACACCAACTTGAGGGGGAGTGTTGTAGAAGAGAGATTTACAGGGGATTTGTTTCTATCTGTGGATTGCTGGTTACGGGGAATTTGTTTCTATCTGTGGATTTTGGTTACTTGAGCTATTTATGGAGAATGCATAATTTGTGGGATTCGCCTTAATCTGTGCCTTCTTTTTGTTGTCACTAATTAAGGCTGATGTATATCTATATATGTAGAGCTATTGTAATCTCCATTCGAACTACAATGAATAATAACACCCTCTCTCCCTTCTCCAGTGGATGTAGGCTATGGCCGAACCACATACATTTGTGTGTTATGTGACTGGTTTCTTCATCTTCATTTTTGTTTCAATTACCTGCGCTTGTGATGTAACATATCTTTCTCTTGCGGTCAACTGTCTTTTCCACTTTACTTTCTGCATTCTCCTTTTCCTTCAAACTACTCCTCAAATTGCTAATGTTTTTCCTTCACACTTTCTTTGCTCTTTTTCCTTCACACTTTCTCTCCCTTCCCTCTCTCACCATTCTTCACCAAATTTCCTCTATTACCTATGCTTATATAGACATCCATGCTTTATTCACTTTTTCATTTCCAAAACGAAGTGTATCTCTCCAGATTATGCGGTTGTGGGGGTTTAAAGACTACTCGGTGCCATTTTCCACATGATTACAAGTTTCCATTAGGCATAACATTTTTCCTCCGAAATTTTGGTCCCTCTTGTCCTATGGTCTCTGAGAATGATGGGCACTCTTCCCACCTGGCCACTATGTGTGTTACCTCCTCAGCCCCCACCAATCATTCCTCTGCATCACCCTACGACCCCCCATTCAACTCCTCTACCTCTCATCATCCATTCTTTTCTGGTCACCTTTGGAATCTTCCCACTATCCACCATCGACTCCATATATCAGCCCTCAAGCCACCCTTCCTTCTCCTCTTCCACCCACCCATCGTGTTTCACCACTAGGCATCCTTTTGACATGCCCCACCTCGTGCAACACTCTAGTTTCCTCCACTTCGACCTTCAAGCATTGTGTGGAATTGAACATTATAGAATTGGCATCTAGAACAGATCCTCCCACCATCGACAGCCCCAATCTCCATTCGAAAAGTTATTACCTTAACTTTTATTGTCCTTTTATTATGCTTATTATAGTTTTTAACCCTTTTTATCTATGTTCTAAATATATTATATTATTTCATTTAATCTATTGTTTCCATAAACAAATAAATAGAATCTTATTATTTTAAATTTCTAATCTTATTATTTAAATTGCTAAACTTATTATTTCATTCTTCTTTGTTATCATTCTTCAATATTCCTCTTTCATTTCTTTGTATTATTATTTTACTATTTTATTTAACTCTTATTGTCCTTTTTATTAGACTTTTTATATCTACTCTAAATATATTATATTAGCATCTATTATTTGAATAACCAAATAAATTGAATCTTATTATTTTATATTACTAATCTTTTTTATTTAAAATTCCTAAACTTATTAAGATTAAACAAGATTAGTTATTTCAAGGAAGCAGAATGCATACAACATTATGTTGGGCTATTGATAAATTGGAATAAATTGGAAACATCTTTAACATTATGCAAATACTCTACATCAAAGTAGCAATGAAATCTCCAAACCTGTTACTGAAGAGAGAGAACATCAAGCCATCTAATGAGGGTGATAAAATAGTAAAAATTGGAATGCAAGCCGTCCGAAGAGAAAATCAAATGTGATCACCACAAACTATTCAAGAAAGCTAAAGCAAAGCAGAGGTTTTCCATTTGTAAGTGGCTATCCTTGAAATTACTAATCTTGTTTAGTTTATATTCTTCATTTCATTTTATTTCTGCCATCTTTCTTTTCATTTTTAATTTCCACTATTTATTTAATTTTCTTTTTATAGTTCTAGTTTTTATAATTATATTGTATATCTTAATTGACTTATTATTTAATTGTCCTTCATTTAATTTAGTGTTTGAATAAACAAATAAATAGGATCTTGTTATTTTATACTACTATTCTTATTATTTGAAATTACTAAACTTGTTGTTTTATATTGTTTCATTGTTCTTATAATTTTTATTTTCCCATCCATCTTTTCAATCAATATTGTAGTATATTGCAATATATAAGTTTATTCTTACATATCAATATTGCAGTATATTATTTGTTCTAATTAATAATTTAATATGTTTGTATTTTCATTAGCTAAATATATCATTCTTATTTTATCTATTTCTCTCTAGCTTTTGGTTAATTTTTCACTTCATCCTATTGTCGCCTTTTCCTCTACATCCTTTTGATCTATTGGTTTCCTATTTTTGGGTTTTGTGTCAACTAGAATAACCCAACCGCTCACCTATTTATCTATCCAAGTCTGGTAATAACTTTTTCACTCTCACCTCTATCTATATTGCATCCTGATGATGGATCATTGAGTATGATCTGAAACATTGATGTGAAAAAATCACACACAATTTCAATCCAAAAGTTCAATACACTATTTTTCCTCATGTTTGAGGAAATCCCTCTGTGCTTTGATGGAAGACCATGCCTCCTAATGGCATTGTCAGTTACCTTTCATTTATTTCTTAACATTAAGTGTGAGGATGTGATACCATGTCCATTAAGATTTGTCTTATTGTAATATTAAGGGATAAACTAGTAGCAATCTTCCTAGCATGCTTTCTCGATGCCTCCATAATATTTTGTTCCTCTACCATCTCTCTTGTCTACATTCTATTTGATTTTCCCTTCCTTATTCTTATTTATTTCAACAAGGATCATCTTCTTGCTCCCTTCAACACCCATTAAATGATCTTAGCAATAAGTTTTCTTACCTTGGTCTTATTGTCTATCACAATTGATATTTGGATTCCCAGACAATGCATTGACTAGCCCATTTAGGTAAAAAAAATTAATTTTATCAACTTGCTCATGTTCATTTTATTTATAAATTTATAATTATAATTTGATTACTAATTCTATTAAAAAAATATGATTTTAATTTTGTAACTTATCTTTTTTCAATTTTTTGTTTGCAGTTGGAGATTTATTTTTTCCTTCATTTCATCAGTTATGGATGTCATTAAATATGCTAATACGAAGTCTCCTAGTCTTGGAAAGACTTATGAGACATTTGACAACATGCTTGGAAAAAATAAATAAGCAATTTATAATAGTGATCCTAATTTGGGATTGTATGAGCAACACATTAATCCCATCGTGATGCAATGATGGAAAACTATGAACACCCCACTTCATATGGCAGCCTTTTCTCTCAATCCCAAATGATATGAACCAAAATTTGATAGGTTGCCTCCTTGTGATGATGAAGAGGTAAAACAATGGTTAATGAGGGCACTTGGAAAGATGTATTCAATTGAGGAGTCGAGTTTACAATGCACACAATGGCTTGCTTTTACTAAAATTTGTGGTCCAACATTTGGAAAAACAGAGGTAAAAGTAGATAGAACCACATTATCTCAAACAAATCCTATTAGATGGTGGACATGGCATGGCAAAGATGCACCAGTGTTGAGGAGGCTTGTTATTTGTCTCCATTCACAAGTTGCTAGTTCCTCTGCTAAAGAGAGGAATTGGTGCACATATAGCTTAATTCACTCTATCAAGAGGAATAGGTTGACCTCTAAACATGTAGAGACATTGGTCGTCATGCATAGTGCTTTGTGACTCCAAGATCCTCAAACTTTAGAGTATTGACAGACTCTAGCTCTACGGTGGGATGTTGATCTAGAGGATGCCACCCATGAGGACAACACAAAGGAGGGATTAGTTGGAGCCCATTAGATGAGCCAGCCCTTCATACTCATAGTGGCAATGACTTAGAGCCAGACTCTAATTTTGATTGCACAATGTTGGGAGATTCTGATTAGAGTCAGCCTCATACTTTCCATCACTAGGTTTTAGAATTTGACATTTGTGGCCTTGTCAATTGGACATTTATAGTGTACACTTGTAGCCTATGGGAATTTGGGTGTGTGCAGAATTAATTTTTAGTTTTTTATAATTTTATATCATGCACATTGACAATTAATTATCAAGTTAATTAAATACTAATTTTTTCAACTTTTATGTGAACTCTATTGTCATGTTTTAAGGATTGTATAATGTATATGACAATATGATGAATTCCTTATCAATGTTACCATATGAATATTTGAAACTTCCCCATACTTTTAAAATTTTATATATTTTTATATGGTTTTCCCCTTTGCTATCCCCAAAAATGGCCTAAAAATATTCATCCCTAGAAGATGTCCCCCCATCCCCACGTCCCCCCATGCCGGAGACTTGGTGGAACATAAAACTTTCCTCTTATGTAATTTCAATTCTTGATTCAATACCACCCTGTACTACTACAATCTATCTGTCTTAAGATGATTAACAATGTTATGCTTTCCATTGTTCTCTGATACTTCTATTAAACATAATATGCCCTATATTTTTTACATTTACACCAATGGATATACTTTCATCTCAAGGGGAGTAGGAGTTGTGGTGGTGGTTGTGTCTTGAGTTTGAGACTAACTTGTAACCTCTTAATAACTATCTTACATGGGTAATGTTATCAATGGTTAATGAAAAGAAAAATACCACAATTTTTGGGGTCAATAATTATATTCAACAACACTGTGTTTCTATTATGTGGATGAGAACTCTCCCCAAGTTATGAACATGGCATATGCCTTAGCATTGCATATATGTGGCCTAAATAATTCAAGTAATTTTGATCTCATTTGCTTTATGTTAGTGTATTTCTAATACACATTGTTTCTTTGTTCATCTAATCATATTAAAAAAATTAAGAGAATCTTGGACTAAATTATATGTTTCAAATCCTAACCCCCAAACATGCACTAAATGTGATTATGTGCTTATTGTAACACACCTGCCATGAAACTCCAGAGGACAACACAAACTAAGAGAAATTAACGAAACAATTATTTAAAAAAAAAAAAAAAAACATTATAATTGATAACATAACATAACATAACATAATAAACCAACCCTAGGTCCTCTTAGGATCCCCAACTATGCTACTCACAAACTAAGAATCAAGAATACTAGAAACATTTCATCAACTACTAAGATAACATGATTGATCTAACATGTAATGTTCATTTTAAATCACTACATTAAATGATTCTACATTACTTATTGGCATAATGTAACAACTAATAATCAATCATTAAAGATCATTTTCCTAACCAGCTATCATATGAAAGATGCATTTCTTTACAATACTTTTCACAAGAAGATATCGATAATTTTTACATCACTATAATAATTACAACAATGCTTCCCTAAGTACATGTGGGAAGATTACATCAGATTACATGAAAAGATACAGCGGGAATACAATCCAATATACAAATACATGAAAGGTTTCCTTCTTGAACTAGAATAGGAACTGGAGTCCACAACACAAAGAACAATCATCACGCTCATGAACGTGCAACAAAAATACCCAATGGAGAAAAAGCACCAACCTCCCAACCATTTGGAACCCTGAGGTCCACTCGTTGTGCTAGGAGATAACACAAGGTCCCACATCTAACAAGCAATCGGGAGAGCAACAAGTTGACATAAATAAGGGATTATACATGATCCCTACACAACACTGCCAACAACACCCACATTACTACCAGAGGCACATCCACAAAACAAGGAGGAAGCACAACTAGGGAGTGCTAGACTGCAATATGGAGGAGTGTCATCGCATGGTCCAAGCATGGGTCATTCTAACAGTCTCTCACTAGACCCTGACCCCCCTCGAGAGCCACTCCCCCTACTTGCAACTAGAAAACCCTTAGGGTTTACTTTTCACACAAGGCACATAACCCTGAACATTACCAAACCACTTCTCAACATAATTTACATAGATGACATCCACTTCCAATAATTCCATAAACACTTAATCCATCAATCAAGGCACAATAATCTAAACAAATATTCCTAATAATACAATGTTATTCCAATCATTCATTCCCACATAACCCCATAGTTCAATTTAAAGATCATTTACCCCAAATAATTATATTTAAAAATAACAATAGTAATAATAACCTAATTAATTCATTCACATAATAATTTTGCTAACAACTATTAAATAATTATAAGGATAAGAAACATTTATTTGCTAATTAGTTACTAGAGTTAATTGAATCATTTACTATTTACTTTGAATCATTTAAATTGAATGACGTTTCTACTTACAAAACAAATCAAACCACTTAATTATTTACACAATTCTTTTTTTCCTATAACAATTTAGATATTCTTTTTAATAATAACTATTCAATTAGAAACTTTTATTAAATGATATTTCTTATTCCTCCAATTATTATTTAATCTATCACAAATGGGAGAATCAATCTTTCATTATAACCAAAATATATTTATATATATAACCAATAGAATGCAATTTACAATATAATTTTTATCCAAATATAATATAATATACATATATATACATATATATATATATCTCAACAACTATTAAATATCAAATTCTCCACTGATTAAAAGAAGATTGTGTTTTCAAGACAAGACCACGAAAGTCTTAAAATAGCTAAATGGGTGATCATAAAGAGAGTTCAAATTCTCACCAAATGATAAGACTATTACTGAATTACAAGTCACACCTCGCATAATAAATATTTAAACATTTATGCTAACACGACTAGAAAGTTTTAACCAGGAAACATGTTACCCTAAAATAGAACTCATGCATGCAATCAAATGTACATCACCACAAAATGATGATTGCCAATTTATCAGTAGATTGAAAAGCGCATGACAACGATGGCAAATGCATAGGAGAACGCAAATGTTGAGAAGACAATTACTCTTTTAATAAGCATGTCTCATGATGTTGAGGCACTTGCAAAGCTTGGTGACACAAATATTAAACGCTTTCCAAAGTGACTCTTATTGGAGCAATGTTGCGGGACCCGGAATGCCTCAACTATACATGACATTTAACATTCAGTCATTGCAAGGGAGCACACAGCTTATAATAATTGAATCGTTGGAGAATGTGAGTTTCCTTAACTCGAGTAAGGGTTAAAACAGTTGGCTAAAAATCCAATACAAAACATAAATCCTAAATATCCTTATAAAATAAATTATTCATTCCTAATATATTTATAAATTATTGAATGCAGTTTATAGAATGCAATCATTAAATTTCAATGCATAAACCGAACTCGGAAGCATGCTGTGAAGGCAGCAAGGCGTACAAATAGGTTTAAGGGCACACAGCCCGCCCAGCATGGTTGGCCTGTGCGCCAAGCATGGGTGCAAGACCAATCATGGGAATTGCACGATAGAAGGCCTCAAAGAGATGTCAAATCGCATGGACGGAAGGATAACAAGAGGGACGCAAGTTGCAATTGTTGGAAAAGCTTAGGGAACCTTCAGGCAGCATTTTCTTGCGGAATACTTGACTAAGATAGCTCTCGTTTCAACCGACCAACCTCTCATGAAATCTCATTCATATAATAATCTTGTACGATCTTTCATAGCAAAAGTGATTTTGACACCGCTGGCCACTACATCATTGTGTCAGTCAAGGAAAGCTAGAGGCGGCGGATTTTCTGTTGCCATACTTTGGGTTGGGACAGGTTCAATTGATGCGAGGAGATCTTAAGAGTTCTCTCTCAGATTTTTTTAAAAGGCTCAAGAGGTCCACTCTAGAAACTGCGAGAGCTTAAAAACTGTAGGTCGTATCTATGCTCAATGCGCATGAATATATGAGTATGCATGTGTGTATATGTATTGGTGAGTGTGTGTCAGATATTGTTATTGCAATTCATGGAATTATAGACAATATATGCGAACTGTATGACAAAGTGTTGCAAAAAGATGTCATCTCATGGAATACCGTATTCATGTAGAGGATTTGCATAAAAATCAATTTGTTACCAAAAAATTTGAAACTTTCAAGCAAATGAAACATGATAGATATAATACCAAATTCCTTAACCTGTTCCAACATTTACGCTAAATGAAGCATTAGAGGAAGGTTTGGAAAGCCATTAAAATGGCAGATGTTATAGCGGCAAGTGTGAAGGAAAATTGTATACAGAAGGTGGGAAACATAAAGAATGTGTGTGAGATGTTAAGGCTGTGAACTATTTATCCAAACGCCTCAAGGAAATGTCAATTCGTGGAGTGCAATGGTTGCAAGATACACACAAAATGGATTTGATGAACTTACAAGGATGAAATCAACTGGTGAAAAAGGACGTCATGGCATGGAATGCAATGATTACAGGACTTGTAAATATATTTATTAATTATTTTATACGGAAATAAATAGATAAATGTTTCAATTTCAGGAGGAATAGAACAATCAAAACATCTATTTTTTGAAAATAGAGAGAAGGAATTCAATCCATTGATTGCATATTCAGAGAAGCAACTAAGCAGAAGATTAGAATCCAATCTAGATCTGACGCCTGGCAGAGATTTGATGCCAAGGTCAATCTTTCACTGCAATTTCAACTTCGGATTCCACAATCCAGAATTCCAAAAATCTCCCAATTCTCAGTGACATCAACAATCCAAGGAAATTTTTTCAGACCAGTTTCTCACTTCTGAAGAACAACCTCCCAAAAATCTCTAAATCCCCCAATATAATTACAAGAAGACAAAACAATATCCGTGTCCGGGAATTTCCAACTAACTTCCAACCTATTAAAGTTAGTTTTAATTTAATTTATTAAATCAATGGTTAAAACTATTCAAAGCATTCCGTTAAAATATAATTTGGGTAAATATAATTAATACCCAAATCCACATCCATATTAAAATCATTTACTTCCATTTAATTAATTATATAATCCAATTTTATAATTTTTATTTATTTACCTTGTTATTATTTATTAATTTATCCTTACATAATAAATTCAATATATATATATATATATATTTAACAAAGGTATTCAACACTTTGTTTAATGCATACAATGACCAAACATAATTAATCTGACAACCAAATTAATTAAGTCAAATGCCCAAAACAGTTACCTGACCACTATCTAGGGTCATATACAAACCTCAAGCAACCCTGACTGACCAAACTAACATGCTGACAAGGTGCCAAACCAAATACTCATCCTATTTGAGGATGGTGGCTAGGGTAGGGGACGGAGTGCTATCTCTAATTAACCGATCCATTGGATTTCAAAGCATGCTCAGAATTGGTAATTCAGGTGGAGACTTCACTCAAACATACAAGTCAGAGCACATATTCATAATAGTCGGAGCACTAGGGAGGGAACTCTAGCAATCACAACTCATTCTCATATGTCCCCCATACTTCCAATGGTACGATGCCGCCCTTTTCCCCTAACCTAACAACATACTATTGCATTAACTATCCAAATAATTCTTTGGATAGTGATAGTAACATGACAATATACATCATAATCACTAAAGAACTAACAAGAGCTCATGTCCCATCTGCAACCACAACCCTTGAACACAAGTTAGTGCATCTTTATGAAATAAAGATTGTCATAATCAAAATCATGATGATATGTCAACACCATAATAATATGTTAGAATCAAGTGAAAACCCTAAAGGTAATCAAAGCACTCCCATAACATCAATATGTCCATAAATTCACAATATACAACATCAACTGCTTAACATCATAGGCACATGCCTTTAAATATCCTTATTATTTTACCTTCATCTCTAAGTTCCAACACAAAACTACTTGCACATCCATGGTGAGAATGGAGGGGCACTACACTTATGGCATCAAATTAGCGATAAACTTCTTCCGATTTTTGAAAAAAATCCTTAAAGCATAAGCACACTACCACCATAGATGATCACCTCATTTCAAGACTGCAAACATCTTCACTCAAAGAATGAAAAAAGCAAACATGGGTGAGCACAAACATTAGAAAGGAGAGAGCATATATATCAAGAATTATAGAACAATTACATGTGTAACTTCATCCACTTTTTCCCTATGTGGCATTAAGTCAATATTAGAAGGCTTTGTTAAAGTGAAAGAGTTTACACTTCATTAAATTTTACAAAACTATGCCAATTCCTCAAGCTAGACCATGCTCAATTTTATGTGGATATTGATAATTATGTATCGAAAAGTATTGGTTCTCATCTTGAGCTTTTGTAATAAAATAGAAATTGCTCCTAATGTAGTTGGGAATCAATGCATGCGCTTCACCATCATGTTGGATGTGCTTTCACTGCCATGCACGATCATGCTTGTTGTGTTCCTTCTATTGGAGATAATGTTTATTTGTGGAATGTATATAAAAAAGCATTAGTGATAAAGATAATATTTATCCAATATCCCAAAATATAGAAAAATCCATTTTAATACCCCTCGTGTTGATGTTACTTTCTTGATATTCTGTTATGTTGAGTTGTGTAAATGAGATTGTGATGGTGATTATTTCATCGGTTTGATTTATGGTGTTTGTACTATTTGGATATGTAATCGTTTTTATGTGATGTTATGTGGTGATCATACTATTTGGTTGATGTGATGGTTTCATGTTTGTTGATGGATATGGATTGTGATGTGTATTCTAGTGGGACTTGCTGAAAAGACGTAGTAGCATCACTCACTCGTGAGTGCCCTGCTACCCCGTGACTTCCTTTCATAGTGTGTTTGTACTGGATATTTATATGCTACTTGACGTTGGTTTCATGCATAATGCAGGTACTGGATACCGACTCCACTTGCTTGTCAGGTCTGAGCGTGTCCCACAAACCCAATGGGTATGAGGTTTTTAAAAAGGAGTTGATAAGGAAGTGTCCCCATCCCAAGTTCGTCATCCCCGTTGTGTGTGCAATGGTGTCGTTGTCCATGATTTTGTCTTCGTTCTGCATGGTATTGTGTTATTCATTGATTTTAATATTTGTTTTGTGTATTTATGTTTGACATTTCTTGGTAGATTAATAATGTTATTTTAATTAATATAATTAAATAGTTAAGTCAATCTGGTTAAGTTAATTGTTAAATTTAAATTTATTATATTTTAAAAGATTATTAAATTAAAAGTTGTCTATTTAATTAAAAAGGTATAAACTAATAAATTAATAAGTAATATTGTTGATAATTGTAAATTATCGTTTGTAAAATGAAATAAAATAAATTAATGATTTTTCAATTTGTTGTTAAATATTAAGTTGTGGATAAATATTAAATAAAATGATTTTTAATTAATTATGTGAGATAATTATGAGCTTTAAAATCGAATAAAAATAAAAACAAAAGATTTCATTCAAAAAGAAGAAAATTTGAAAAAAGAAGAAAAAGGATGAATGCATGTTTAGTTTATTTTCAAAAATTAGAAAATCTGTGGAAAATTGCTTCTTGGAGGGGTTTTTGGTTTTTGAAAAAAAAAGGAGTTTTTTTTAATTAATTGGGAAAAAGGGAAGATTCTTCTTGACGGGTATTTTGGTGGCTTGAGAAGAAATAACTATTTTTGCAAAAAGTATTGTGGCTTATGGGTGTTCTCTCTAAAAAAAAAAAAAATTCTAGAATTATATAGTTTTGGATTGAAATCGTTTTTTGAAGTAGATTAATTTTCTGAAGGTGATCAAGTTACAAAGAAAGGATTTTTGGTTACGAAAGAGTGGGTTTCAGCACATCTTCTCCATCTTCGAGTGTAGGAATACAGGTTGGTGTTGCATTTGATTTTTATTGTTCCTTCTTTGTATTATGTGAACGAATTCTCTCCCTCTTGTCGTATGAAAAGAAAATGATTGCTTGAATTCCATTTAATGATTCTATTTTTTGTCTTGAGTTGGAAATCGCTTCTCTATAGATTATATGGCATCTAGTAGTTAAAAATTTCATATCAATGTCTATGTGTTTGATTCCTAAGTAGGTTACAAATGTAGCATCCATTGTAAGAAACATTACCCCTTTAGCATACCCGATTATGTTGTGTTTCTCAAACTGATGTAATGTGTGCTTCCAATTCGTGGGGCTCATAATCATCGTTGTTGCTGTCCACTTAATCTGCCCGCACTCAATAGATGTATATTTATACTTTGCTAATCTTATGATAGGGCGTCATTCTTCAATATAATCTATGTTGGTTATTGGGTGTTTGTGTTGTACATTTGGAAAATATGGTTTGATACTTTCAAAGTTGAATTCTTATAATTGGTAATTCAGGTATGGGTAGTGCGAAGTTGAGTCCAACGGGAAGTTTTTGCCCAGCCAAAAATTGAAATCGACATCGACAAAAACGGATCCGATAAAACGGACTCAGCATTGGATCCCAACGAGGACCAACGGATCTCCGCTTTTTAATCCGGGCCTGACTGGAACCAAAGGAGAATTCCGAACTGATCCCGAGACAACGGGATCCCGATTTGTAAAACACGGGATCCCGATTTATAAATAACGGGATCCCGAGTTATATAAATCGGGATCCCGTTTCATACTGTTATTTTTTTTTTTTTAAAAACAGCAGTTTTCACTCTGCGAACGGGACCCCGAGTGGCTTGGCGACAGCGACCTCAACACCAACTACAGGTACCCCACTTCTTCGCATTTTTTTGGTTTGAATTGAAATTTTAAAAGAAATACGTTAATTTAGCATTTTTTTTTTCAATTTATGTCACGTTTTAATTTTTTTTTAATTGTTATATTAGAATTCAATAGTTGTCAAATTAGATGAAAACTTGCAATGAAATTTAAACGTTTTTTAATAAAATTGAGAAATAAAACCTTGAATTGAGTTTTAGAAACAAATTTTAACTTTTAAATCTTAAATTGTTCGATTAAACCCCAAAAAAATTGATTTTGAAAACCCTAATTGAAACAAAACAAAAAAATTTGCATTTCAAAACCCTAAAGATCGAAATGAAATAAAACATCGCATTTACAAATCCACATCGAGCTTTTTGAAACCCTAAATTCAAATCAAACGAAAAAAATTGAATTTGAAAACCCTAGTTTGAATTGAAACGAAAAAATTCATTAAAAACCCTAATTGTTTAAAACTGAAACCCTAAATTGAATTGGAACAAAAAAAATTGTTAAAACCCTAAGTTTGCTAAACCCTAGACCCTAAACTGTAAAATCTAAACCCATAATACTAAAGCATTTGAAATTTATGAACCCTAGACCCTAATCTTTCATTGGACATACCTAAAATTATGTAGGTTCAATGTCAAGAATGGGTCTATTTGGTAGATTTATGAAAACTATTTTGAATATCTAGAATGCCATAAAAGTATAATTATAGCAATTCCAATTGGAAACACTTCCAGATACATATATATCCTAGATAATAATCCACCCATCCTCAATCATAATGGATTATTTGGCAATTAAGAGAGATTCAATTTAACCATAAAATTACCTATATTTTGATACTATATAGATTTATGTGGAAGGATAGAAATGCATCAATATGCTTTGTGCCATATTTTATGAATATTAATATTTAAGAAAAATCTAGATAAGATTGACCTAAGTAGATGATTTATGTAAGGGCTTTTTAGTGAACAAGTGACACACCATGGAGATAGGGATGGTATTTAAATTCTTATTTATAAATATAGTGTACCCCCTTTAAATTTGTATTTGGTTTTTATAATGAGTTGAAATTATCAATGTGTTACATAAAAGAAATTTGTGCTTAGATATATTTAAATTAGATAATAAAGATATAGTTATATAAAATAGGGAATCCAACATGAGGAATAAACCTTTAATGTGCCATTGTGTGCATCTAATTTATGCCAATGATTTAGTAAGAGTGATCGTCTAAGAGGATGAAATAAGCCTTGAAAAATTGTAAGATCTAACACTATTTTAATGTAGTTTTATATGTGTGTACATGTCCACTATGTTTTTTGAGTTTATGTTAATGTAAGATAAGGAGGATTGGTGGATATATTTGAAATCTAAAGAAAAAACAAAAATGATGTGAATATATAGATATATATTTGTAAAATGATTCTTTAACTTATCTATATTAAACATTGTATATTATCTCTATATTACTATCATGGCTTGATTTTCATTATGTCTACTAAATGTTGCTATATTTATTCATTGTTGTAATTAAATTATAGGGCTCAATGTGTAATCTATTTTACATCAAATTTTATAGTAGACTTATAATCCTAGAACGTTTGTAAATTTAATAGCTAACAAATAACTTGATAGGTGCAACTAAAAACCAAAAAGTGTGGTTTGATTTATCTCCATTAGGCTGGAAAGCTAAAAAATCTACTAGGTTTATCCCTATTAGGTTGAAAACCCAAAAGTGTAGCTTAATAAACTTACAAGTTGTGAAAACTCACAAAAGCACTAGAAACTAATATTTGCAAAACTACCCTTGACATATCAAAATAAGCCAAAGGTCACCATATGTCATACCTGTATAGGTTGTATAGTTATATTGGATACCTTATAGTATCTCCTATTGGTTAAATATGTTTGAAGATGACATTAGCGACACATCCCTACATTTATATGAGATATACTATTAACATGTCGTGTTACACATATGTTAAGATACTCAAATATGGATAAGAAGAACTAGGGAATATATATTAGAAGAGAAAGATATACTAAGCTATCCAATATTATATTTTTGTACTTAGTGTAGAAGAGAAATTCTAGACCAAGAATGCAAGTGCAAACTCAATACTCTACTTCTAATGAAAGGTAAATAAAATAATGAAAGATTGGAGAAGCATAATATGTTCCATAACATTCTTTTATGGCTCTAAATGTATGTGTTGAAGTTGCTCTTTGGTTCTCTAATGTGATAACATATACATACAAATTTTATCATATGGAAACATTTGGGGATGTCATTATTTTATAGAGTTGAGGGGAAAGGAATGGAGGACTAGGTTTTTTTGGAATCGAGGACAAGAATCATGAGAGAATTTTTGAATTTGAATTTGAGAGGGAAGAGAGAATTAAATGTAGGTGGTTGGGTTGATGGAGGGCTTGTGTTGACTTGATTAGGTAGATGGGAATAATTGAATGCTAATTTGAATTTGGATTGAAGGTAGTTGGAAATGAATGGCTATGATTAGTCTAATTGATTTGATGGCTAGGATAGATTATTAATTTCATTTTAGATTTGATGAACTGGAAGTAAGTTACATTAGTTTGAGTTTGGATTGGTGATTTGGAATTATTTTAATTTTAAGCTATGGATGTGACATGATTATCCCCTTAATGGTTGATTAAAAGTTAGGATTTGGGGATTTTAGCTAATTAAATAATAAACTCTAAAATCTAAACTGTAAACCCTAAAAAGTTTTCATCATTTTTCAGCGCTCTTAATGAAATTTGGTTGTCTTTAGGCAACTCCACCACACTGGCTACCTTATGCCATGTAATTGTTTCCTTTGCAGGCATGTAGATCCCCTTAAGCTATCCCCATACCTAAACCCTAAACTCTAAAGTTCTCCAACCCTAAACCCTAAAAGCTATCATTTTTCTTTTAAAGGTTCTTAATGAAATTTGCATGTTTTAAGAATTCAAATTTTTATTCATTTGAGCCATGCC
>VDFB02340648.1:0-15592 GCA_007258455.2 Sequoia sempervirens | reverse complement strand
TTGGAAGCTTGATTTGTTTGTGAGTTTCTATTGATGTCAAACCCTTGTATGAAGGGAGTGTTGGAATTCTACTAGTGTTGATGATGTCAACCCATAACATTATAGTCGTTGGAAGCTTGGAGTTGTTGGTATTGATGTCAACACAATGTTGTTGGTGTTGTCATTGATGTCTTACTTCGGTATAGTTGCAAAAGTTGTGTTTGGAGAAATAGTTGGATGTTCTATAGTAGATGAGATATGTTGTAGATGTAATAGATGTGTTGCAAAGATGTTAGTAGTATTACTGATGCAGTTGGTTCACTTGGTTTCCAAGTGCTTTTGAGAAAAAATGAATAATTTAAGAGAGATCAGTGTGACAGAGTGGTGTTTAGTGTTCTGCTCTACATTTCTTCATGGTTCAAGATATGCTTTTGTGGTTTAGATATGATGATTAGAAATATTCAAAGGTTATATCCAGAGTTTTAGGTTCTTGATCATATTGCAGTGGAATATGTGTTTGATAGTATGTCTATCTGGTGAAACAAGGTGTTTGGGAGAGATGAGATTGCTCTGCATTTATTTGTAGTGAAGGTTCTTGTCTTGTGGATCTGGGAACATGCTTATATTTTATATATCTAGGTACTTCCATTGAAGTTTCAGGTGTTGTGAAGTTCCGAAAGGTTGTTCAAATGGCGAGTTGGATGTCTGTGCCAGTGTGTCTGGTTGCACAAAATAAAGGTGTTCTAAAGTTTCAGGTGGTTGCAGTAGTAGTGGAAAATATTTTAATGATGTGGAATATTCTAAGATGTTTTGGATTGGTTTGCAAGATGTTTCCAAACTTGGAGAGGCATGTTTGTGGTTGCTTGTTAGTGTTAGTGTAGTTTTGGCCAACTTGGCATGCTAACACTAATTATAGAGGATGATTACTAGTTGTAGAAGTGTTGAGAAGTGTGCTAGTATACATTTGGGTCCTAGTTAATTTGTGGCATGGTATTCCTTCACTTATTTACAACACGTAAGTGTTTGGTTCTGACCTCTTTGATATTCAATGATTGAGGTGTTGTAACCAATGGAAATGGATATTCCCCACCTTTGAGGCATAAACACAAGGGTAGGGATTTGATTTCACACTTGCTATACTCAAGGACACCTTAGAGATCTCAATACAATAAAGAATGGAGAGAGAGATTTGTCAATAAGGTATCCTAGGGTATGATTTCAGATTACAAGAGGGGTTCACCACCAAGTTTAGACTTGGAAAGAAAATGAATTGGAAAATATAGTGTGATATGCAAAATGACCTAGAAATGCAAATGAAACAAAACAAAAAGTTGTAAAACTGAATGTGTGCACTTGGAAACTTGTAGAGACTTGGATGGAGAGTGAAAATGCTGTTTATTTTAAAATTTTGGCCCACTGGAACTCATTCACCAATTTGGGCGAATCAGTCCTAGATCGCGGTTTCTGCACAAGAACAAGATTTTCAAAAAAGGGTATTTGAAAATGCCAAAATCTCAAAATTGACCAAAAATGGGACTCATTCACCATTTGTGATGAATGAGTCTAGTTTGGCTTTTCTGGAACTTCAAAGTTCTAATACGGACATCTCATTCTGCTTTTTTTGGTTCTCTAGGTTCCCAAATCCGAAACTACCAATTTCAGGCCTATAGGTGACCTTTTGTGAAGATGATGACCTAGCAAATGGGGAGACAACTCCAACAACCTTTTAATCTATTCTTCAATGATCTTCAAGTCTTCAAAGCACCTAGATCTGCAATCACACAAGGAAAGAGAGAGAAAATGTTGATTGTTAGGGAATATGGGTTTGCCTTGGTCAAACCCATTTTAGGTAATTAAACCAAAATGATGAAATAAGATAATGAAGAATGAACATGAAGTAATTCAATTAGAACCTTCCCATGATGGTGTATCTTGAATTGTTGTAACAATTGACGAAAAATCTTGATCTTGAATGCCTTGGAAGCTATCTTGAAAGCTATCTTGATGACCTTGTGAAGACTTGAAGTGCTTAACTCTTGCTTGCTTGACTTGATGGAATGAATATATGATGGTTGGATGAGGATTTGAAGGCTCTCTTATATAGTAAATCCATTCATATGACCATTAATTTTATCCCCAAGGCCAACATTGAATAAATTTAAACTTAAAACCCATTTTTTCCCACTCAAACCTCAAAAATAGCTCAAATGGGACTCATTTGCTATCCTGTGTGAATGAGTCCCACCTGGATGGGACTCATTCACCCAAGGTGGTGAATGGGTCCCACAGGGGCTATTTTTTCAGCTAGGATGTTGGGGAGTGAAGAAATTAAGTTTTTATGTTGATTTTGTCGGGTTTTTGATCAAAATATGCCTTGGGATGCACAATATCAGGTCATAGGGGCCTATTAATGGTGATATTAAGGTTATAAATGTAAGAGGGCCCAAAATTCAATGTGAAAGTGTAAATAAATACACTTTACAACACTAAATTAAGCAAAAATTGAGTCTATTTAGCTTAGAAGGGCCCTAAATCCCATGTGAATGTGTAAAACATATCACAACACTAGATTAGGTCCACTTGATTTATAAGCCTCCTCGATTTAATATGAAGATGTAAATAAATACATTTTACAACATTAAATTAGGATATAGTTAGGTTAATTTAGTTAAAAACAGGCCCAAGGCCTAATGTGGATGTGTAAAACACCTCACAACACTAGATCAAGGTGACATGAGGTCCAATTTATCATTAATTATTCCCAAATCAAGCACTAAGGGAAAATGCATACTTTTTCAATGACTCCATTTAGCCCCCACTTTAGCGAGAGGATGAACCTACTTCAAACTCACACTAAAGTAGACATTCAAGAGGCGTCCAAACGTACCAATGTGGATGACAAAGGATGACAAAGATCAAAGGAGGTGGCCAAGCCCCTAGGATCCAAGATCCTAAGCCAAACTGACATAAGCACAAGAGGACATGAGAAATGGTGTATGATATGCATCAAAACAAGATACACGATCATGCAATGTCAATAACTAGAAGAAAGAAGCACAAAAATAAGAAAAAAAAAGGTGGATCAAGCTTCGACGATTTTTCCAACATGTGGATCAGATCTAGGTTGTTTGTCTGAAAAATGCATACTTACTCTGAGGCGATGGAACTCTTGGCTATCCACCGGGTGAGAAGTCCTAATTTAGGTGAGACACATACACTCATGGATGGTATGCACTCACACACACACAAGTGGCTATGGGGAAATTCATGCCTCAAATTGGGCTTCCTGCTCAAACCATACCAAAGTTATACCTCTTGACAACATTAATAAGGTGCCACAAAAATGATTTTCGAGCTTCATGAGACAAGAAAAACTTCGTATGCTTGGAGCTCATGAACAAACAAGATGGCTCCATAGGCATGCAAGCTATGTTATGCAAGGTGGCCATATAACAAATGTTGTAAATGAAAAATAGTGCAAGATATGTTCAAAGGGATTTTTCTTAGTTCATGCAAGGTCTCTTCTTAGGGAACATTGTGCCTAATGTTTCAAAAAGAGGACAAGTCCAATAAATATCATGCTCTTGGAGGAAATCAAGCTCAATGACACCACCAAGAAAAGGACGCATTGCAAGAAGAAAGAAAATCACACAATGAAACATGATGAGTCTCGATGTATTCCCCCACTTTAAAGAGGTTGCTAACATGCCATTATTGTGAGTAGTTGCTTTAAAGTAGAAAAAGACATGAGAGCTTATTCAAAAAGCCCTATGCCAAGTCATATGTTTCTGATAAGCTACGCCATGAAAAAGGTAGTATGTCACATGTGAGCCAACTTAAGGCATGCCATACAGATCCCAAGCTTTCTCTTATATGTTCATGAAAGGTGATCAACTAGCTGAAAGAGGCAATGACAAGTGACATATGAGGACAAGGATAACTAACCCGTTGCCCCCACTTAGTGCAGGACAAGGGTGAGACAAATAGGATGAAAGTAAGTATCAGTTAGAGGAATTAGGTGCCTCAACATAAGGAAGAGCACCGCATTCCTTGAGATGTTGAATTTTGTTGTTTAAAGCCTTACATTTGTTAATAGAATGACCATGAACTCTATGATATGCGCAAAATGAATTCTTGTAGTAATTTTTTTTTTTTTGTTTTTGGTGGGAGAGTTATCAAGCGATCCTAGAGGAGTCTCAACAAGATATTCTCTTGATCAATAGTAGCAGGTGCTCATTTAGTTGTGCAAGATGTCATACACAGACTAAATGCTAAGGCTTTAGATGAGAATGGAGATAAGGGAGGTAACCCTAGATCTTTCTTGAAAGAGTATGGTATGTCGGTTTGCTTCGTTTGTTCCTTGTATGCATGGGTAGGAGGGAGATTGTATCCAATACCATAACAATCTTCCAAGTCAGATGAAGGGGGTTTGTGTTTTTGAGAAGGATTGGTTTCTTCATGAGAACACAAATCCTTTTTAAAGTTAAGCATCGTCCCCTCATGAGGGATGGGAGTTGGATAACCCCCATCGCTATCATGGGTTAATGTTGTTGACATAGAACCAAGTTGAGAATATGAAACACAAGGTTGTTTTGGTTTAGGTTGTGAAATTTTGCACTCTCCTAAAAAGGGAGGTGTAAAAACCCAATCATCATTAGAACCTATATCTGAAAAGGAATCATTTGTATATGACTCTGTGGATGTTGAGGGTGAAATTTTGGATGCTTTATTGAAAGGAGGTGTAATCTAACAATCCCCAACTATCACTAAGGAGTTTTGTTGTAGGTGAAGGATTAGAATCAACTTGTATAGGTTCAAGTTTTGAGTTTGGAATGAAAGTATTAGGGGAATTGGAAGTGTTGTGATCATATGATTCATAGCTTTGTTCATCTACATCAACTGTGTATATCTTGTTGTTGTATTCAAATTTCATTGTACAATGGAGAGTAGAGGGGACTCCTTTCATAGCATGAATCCATGGTCTCCCTAGGAGAAGATTGTATGAAAGAGGTCCTAGCATGATATAAATATGGGTAGGAAACACTATAGGTCTGACCTCAATAGGTAATGTGATCATCCCTATTGGTTGTCTATTAGCACTATCAAAGCCATGAATATGAACATCATTAAGTTGAATGAGATTTTTATCTATGCCAATTTTTTCTAGGAGTTCCATGCTAAAAACATTAATTTATGCTCCATTGTCTATGAGAGTGCACCTAACTGCAGTTTCATTAATGATCACCTTTATCATCAAGGCTTCATTCTTGTTTTGAATCTTGAGTGAGGGAAATTCATGTTTAGGGAATGTGATTTCTGACTATGTGACTTGTGTGGGATGAAAGGAGGATGTTACATTGTTTGATTTCATAGAAGCTTGGATCTCCTCCTGCTTTATTCGTAACATTTCTTAAAATAGGAACTTGTATGTAGGTGATAGTTGAATAAGTTTCCATATGGATATATTAGCAGGGGTCTTCTTAAGGTCTTCAACTATATTATGAAAAGGTGATCGAGGAGCACTAGGAAAAATATGTTGAGGTAATGGTGATGTTGCGGGAGAGATTTGTGGTCCCCTACATGTTTGAGCAACTATGTTATATCTTGGTTGCTGCAAAACATTGTTAGATTGCATCATATATTTCAAGAAATATCTTATTTGTTTATGTGAATCATTGATGGGAGGTGACTTAGGAAGCTCACTAATTAAAGGAGATCCAATTTGTGTCATCATACCCTCAACAAGATTGTGATTATTTGCATGATCTCTTAGTGAAGAGGAGTCTAATGTCATTTCATCATCTTCATCTAAGGAAGCCCTGTTACATGTGCCAATGTCTAGATTTTCTTGCACCATGATATCCTCCCTAGGAGGAGAGTTTTTAGGAGAACTACAAACCAAATGTGCTTGACATTCAAAAGTTGGTTCTTATAAAATTACTTCATCACAAGTAGGGGAATGATCAATGGATGAATTGTCTTGCTCAATAAGGGTTTCCCTTGGTGAAGGGGGACAACTAAGATTCTCATGACTTTCATCTATTGTGTTTTCTAACATCAAAGTATCTTCTTCACCACTAGGGGAGATACTAAGAGAAGAACAAGTGTGCTTGTCAAGATTGTCCAAATTTTCACTCCTTTGTCCCATAATGTTTTCCAAAATAGGATAGGTTGGGGAAGGATCATAAAGAGGATTGTCATAGATCTTAAAGGTCTGATTATCTAACACCAACATGTCCTCATCATCATCATAGGAGGAGAGGATGTTGGGAGATGAATGTAGGTAGGTTTCAATGCTATCTTTTTGTCTTTTGTTATCATCATGATTACTTATTGCTATGCCCTCTTGTTTAGTAATGTCTTGTCTAACAGGATCGACTTAAGAAGAGATAAACAACTTGAGTTCTCAAAACTCTCATCAATTAGTTCTTCTAACACTACAATATCTTCTTCACAAGTAGGAGAGATATTATGAGAAGAACAAATGTGATTGTTATGATTACCCAAGGTTTCTTTCACTAGACGAACCTCACTCATAGAATGGATACTAGGAGAGGGATCAATGATGAAAAAAAGAGAGGGGAGACAACCTCATATTCATATGCACTTAACAAAACTTTCTTGCAACATTCAACAAAATCAGAAAATAGAACATGTAGTATAATAACTATAGATTTTTACAATGAAAACATGATGCAATGATTGTTCTACAAGCTTGAAATGCAACAATGCGAAAGAAAACATGCAAAATAGATGCAATTCTTTAGATTTTGAAGATGACAATTGACTGATTATGCTATGTAACCATGTGAAAATGCAAATATGAAATTAAGCAATGAATGAAATGGACCAAATTAAGCTAGATTTAGTGAAATGCATGTAGTTCAGAAACTCAACCAATTGATAAAGATAGTTAATGGTAGCTAATAGAAGTGCATAAATAAGGTTTTTAATGTTGTAGAAGGCTGTTTTAGTGGTGCAAAGGGACTGATTCGCCCAAGGTGGCGAATGAGTCCCAATGGGTGTTTTTTTCAAAAAATTTAGAATTTTTTAATTGTTTTTGATGCTTTTTATGTTGTATGAGCTGTAGACTAAATGTAAATGAAAATTTCAGATGTTTCTCAATGATTTGAGATGCAAAAATACAACCTATATGCATTTTCACTAATGCAAAAATTATAAACCCTAGAATGTCAATTAACTAATGCAAACCTAATGCAAAGTTAATGCAAGCTAAATCTAGGACGATGATGGACTCCAAATAAGTAAAAAAGGTATAAAAAATGTAGGTTTACCAAAATATAACCAATGGAAATGGATACTCCCCACCTTTGCTCAAGGCATAAACACAAGGATAGGGATCCAATTTCACACTTGCTACACTCAAGGACACCTTAGAGATCTCAATCCAATAAAGAATGGAGAGAGAGATTTGTCAATAAGGTATCCTAGGGTATGATTTTAGATTACAAGAGGGGTTCACCACCAAGTTTAGACTCAGAAAGACAATGAATTGGAAAACACAACGTGATATGCAAAATGACCTAGAAATGCAAATGAAACAAAATAAAAAGTTGTAAAACTGAATGTGTGCACCTAGAAAATTGTAGAAACTTGGATGGAGACTAGAAATACTATTGATTCTAAAATTTTGGCCCACTAGGACTCATTTACCAATCTGGGCGAATCAACTATCCTAGATCAGGGTTTCTGCATAAGAACATTTTTTGCAAAAAAGGGTATCCAAAAACGCCAAAATCTCAAAATTGAAAAAAAAAATGGGACTCATTCACCACTTGTGGCGAATGATTCTAGTTTGGATTTTTTGGAAATTCAAAATTTTGATCTAAACCTCTTAGTCTACTCTTTTTGCTTCTCTAGGTTCTCAGATCTGAAACTGCCAATTTCGAGCCTGTAGGTGGCTTTTTGTGAGGATGACCTAGAAAATGGGGATAAAACTCCAACAACCTTGTAATCTATTCTTCAGTGATCTCCAAGTTTTCAAAGCACCTAGATTTACAATCACACAAGGAAAGAGAGAGAAAATGTTGATTGTTAGGGAATAAGGGTTTACCTTGGTCAAACCCTTTTTAGGTAATTAAATCAAAATGATGAAATAAGATAATGAAACATGGAAATGAAGTAATGCAATTAGAACCTTTCCATGATGATGGATCTGAATTGATACAACAATTGGTGAAGAATCTTGCTCTTGAATGCCTTGCAAGCTATCTTGAAAGCTATTTTGATGACCTTGTGAAGACTTGAAGTGATTAACTCTTGCTTGCTTGACTTGATGGCATGAATATATGATGATTGGATGAGGATTTGAAGGCTCTCTTATATAGGAAATACACTCACATGACCATTAATTTGATCCCCAAGGCCACCATTGAAGAAATTTAAACTTAAAACCCAATTTTTCCCGCTCAAACCTTGAAAATAGCTCAAATGGGAATCACTCACCATCCTAGGTGAATGAGTCCCACTTAGATGGGAGTCATTCGCCCAAGGTGGAAAATGGATCCCACAAGGGCTATTTTGCCAGCTAGGATGTTGGGGAGTGAGGAAATTAATCTTTTATGTTGATTTGGTCAAGTTTTTGATCAAAATATGCCTTGGGATGCACAATATTTGGTCATAGGGGCCTACTAATGGTGATATTAAGGTTATAAATGTAAGAGGGCCCAAAATTCAATGCGAAAGTGTAAGAAAATATACTTTACAACACTAAATTAAGGAAAAATTGAGTCTATTTAGCTTAGAAGGGCCCTAAATCCCATGTAAATGTGTAAAACACATTACAACACCAGATTAGGTCCACTTGATTTACAAACCTCCTAGATTTAATATGAAGATGCAAAATATATTTTACAACATTAAATTAGGACAGAGTTAGGTTAATTTAGCTTAAAATGGGCCCAAGACCTAATGTGGATATGTAAAACACCTCACAACACTAGATCAAGATGACATTAGGTCCAATTTATCATTAATTATTCCCAAATCAAGTAAGGGAAAAGGCGTTACACTTTTTCAATGACTCTAGGTGCATACATTTCCTTAAGGCCAACCTAATTGAGATAGTTTTAGGTCATAGATGATATAAATACAAGGCGAGTTGTGTGGATTAAGAAAAGAGTGTGTGTGATGCAAAATATGTAGAAGTGATCAAGTCTAGTGATCTAAGTGTGAGCCTTAATGCCTATGACTCCCAGATGTAGTGAGTAGGTGTCTACATTTTAGTCTATTGGATGAATTTTTTGTGCTTCATTGGAACTGTACCTTCGACATAAGAGAGATGCATTGTTAGCAATTTAAATTGACAGTAAGCCACCCCTTCTTCTATCTTCTTTCTTGTGGATAGTGAGTCCTTTGGTAGTGATCCCTCCTTTCTTTTGGGTAGTGAGCCTATTGTATTTGGTGTTGCTATTACTTTATATAGTGAGCTAATCCTCACCATGGTTTTCCCTTGCTTTGGTTTTCCACATAAATTTGGTGCTCTATTGTGTAAGGTGTTTTGATGTGTTGGTGTTGCACTTGTTTACTTTCACGATAAATCTGATTAAGGGTTTAAGGACTAATAAAGGCCTAAATGTTAATGAGGGTTTTGATGTTTTGATAAACAATGGATTCACCCCCATCTCAATTGTCCTATGCATATAACACATAGGCATTGTTTGGGATCTCAATAACACAACAAATGTCCCTCTTACCCCTTTGAGTCAAGGTTTTCATCGTCAAATACCACTCAAAATGGCATGTTCCTTAACAATACACAAATCATAGGGCCTTACACTTCAAAAGGCAATAATCGACATCCACAATATAGATTGACAGGGCCTAACATTCACAACTATTTCAAGAACTTGCGTGAACTTGCAAGCCTATGCATAAAACTAGCTTTCACATTCCAAAGATATACACACATGTAATAGATCCCATATGTTTCTCATCAAAAAAAGGAGGAGCACTTATTGGCACTATCTAATGCAAACTCTTGAACACACAATAAATAGTTAAAAAAACTCCAAGTTCTTTCCTTCATCTTTATCATCTATATTTTTTTCTTGTAGAAAATTATGTTCATTGAGTACTTTGTTAAAACTAAATGTTGTCCCCATTCATTACTTGTAAATATTCCTTTCAATAATCATATGCACATATATTAATAATGGAAATGTAATTTCTAATTATTGTAATTTTTTTAATTCCTTTATTTTACATATCCATACTCAATGTTTGATAAATAACTATAGATACCAAGGTGAGTTCCTTTTATATAACCCCATTTTCAATAAATAAGTTATTGTAAGGTTGAGCAATTCAAAACAATTACTCATTTGAATCTAAACATTTTAATTTTTTGTTGCAATGGATGTGATTTGTTGTATGTAGAAAACACTAATAGAACGACATGCAATACGTGCACCACAAGAATCTACAGATTAAAAATGTAGGCATCAAATATGAAATTTCTCTCATTTTACAAAATAGTTGTCATGAAATGTGCATACCATAGATTTATTAGAAAGATAAATTGACTCATCAAGACTCAACTAATCTTCAAAATAAAAGGGCTTTTTTTTAGTGGAACTTA
The DNA here is from genome assembly GCA_007258455.2 of Sequoia sempervirens. Classification (NCBI taxonomy): domain Eukaryota; kingdom Viridiplantae; phylum Streptophyta; class Pinopsida; order Cupressales; family Cupressaceae; genus Sequoia; species Sequoia sempervirens. The sequence goes on along the minus strand of VDFB02340648.1, from coordinate 5,013 downwards.
TTTGCATTGACCATTCGTCTTGTAAAATGTATATAATGTTCTAAAATCCGCCCAAGACCAAATTTATCTTGATTAGAAGCTTCTTGTTTTATGAAAATGACATCTATAGGATTTCATATTTACATATTGATCATGGTTTGTTTGTATTCCTTCACCTTTTAGTCCTTTTTCAATATAGTCAATCCAATTACCATATGCAATCAAGCTGATAATTGGAATAGTATGATAGGAGACATGGAGTTTGAGATTTTACGAGCTCAAATGAAATTCTACATTAGATTTCAAAGCTCGTGCCCGTGGACAACCTGTGCACCTTTGACCAATGTCACTATAAGGCCTTTTAAACCTCAAGAAACTAGACTTGCAAGGACTTCAAAGCCTTAGGAAAATGGACCACAACATAACTATAAAAACTTCATCACGAGTAAGCCTATATTTTTTTATGGAAGTTGCTTTCACTCTCTAAATTTTGTTGTTCTCTAAGGTGGCAATAAAAATATGTGGCCTTTAAATGTAATTAACATTTTGGGCTTCTCATTTGTGCTTCAATGGGTCATGAGTGTTTAAGTCTAACAAACAACAACCAAGAGTGTTGTTTCATGCTTTCCTTTGAAAGCTCTATTCAAGTAGTATTTTTTTTTTCATCTTTATTATATGCTAATGTGGTTTGATGTCATTTGATGCTAGGCAAGATCAACCATCAACAAACATCCATGTTGCTACTGCTATTGGTTTCATGTACTCTATCTTTTCTTAGGATAATCTCTTGAGACAAACAATTGCTATTTTGTCAATTAATGTTTGACTTATGTAATATATTTACACCTATATTTTTTTTTGAATTGGAAACCATTTTTTTCTAAATTGGAAACTCATCTAGAAATTGTCATAACAATGTCTAGAATTGCAATCCTTATGATTTCAAATTTTAAATGTACATCTTTGTTGTGTAAACCTTTCCCCAACTGCAATTATGTTATGTTATTTAATTACTGTCTTCTTGCATTTCTAGACCATCTTCAATCACACTAACATTGGGTTTTGAAACAAACGATTCCTTATTTCCTTCATAGCTCTATAAGATTCGTAGTCAGACTAATTGCTTAGTATCAATTGACCTTGCACAAATGTATGCAAAAAAATAGACACATTTTTTGTAATTGACCATTCACACCTCTTCAACGTACCCATTGCACACCAAGGTCTGATTGCTAATGTATATATATATGGTGGGGTTGTCCTAATGGGATCATAGCACAAAGGGGTGCCACACTTGTGGGACAAGGAATAAAATAGAGGTTTCAAAGGAAAAGTTCATAATCACCATCAACTATAGATCCATCATTTGAAAGAGAAATTCTTGTCATGTAAATAGGGTTTCAATAAAGGTCGAGGTTCGAATGTTGAGGATTTGATAGGTAGCACTTTTCCTATCTTTTAAATGTCGCTCATTCAAAATCCCTACAAGAAGGGGCCTTTGAATCAAAGGTATTTTATTTGAAGGTTCTTATGCTGCCCTTCTCATTCTATTCACTTGGGTTTTGATTTTTTTTACTTCGAAGCAAAGTTCGGACTATCAAATAGAGTTAACTATTCCATGAAATTTTGTAGGATTATGACCCTTAGAGTAATATTTTTAAACAATATAATTTATACTATATTTTATTTAATTATCATATACTTTATATTTTCTAGTGAACTTGGGTTGTTTTACCAAAAATAAAGGTTTATGTTCAATGCACATGAAAAAAAATGTAGAAAATTTTAAAGAATATTTGTGCCCTCTATTTTGATTACATTTAAAAAAAATTACAAAGACATATACAAGAAAATTATGTATTAATATGACATAATATTATTCTAAATTATATTTAGATTAAATTTAAAAAATAATAATAAATAAAATATATAGCAAAAATTTATAAAAACAATGCTTGCTCCAGATTTTAGTGTTGATGATCTATGTTTAAGAAATTATGAATTTAGTTTATTTCGTTAAAAGAAATCACTCATTATTATTTTTATTAAAGTATAAAAATAAGTTATGAAGAAATATTTAAAAAAAATTCTTTTTAAAAAATTTAAAGCTATATATGTATTTAGAATCTACAAATGTAATCTTAAAAATTATTGGTTCATTCTTAATTTTTTTGTTGTAACTGATAGACAATTAAAATTTGGTTTAAAAAGTTGAATTGATTGTCCCACTTAAGCTAAAAAGTGGGATCCACTATTACATTATAGTTCAATGATTGCTGGATTGTAAACTAATTGTCCTATTGAAATTATCTAGAAGAGACGTCCTTTTATGCTTGACTTAGACACTCAATTTGGAAGTTTTGAAGTGAGAAACAATAAAATACTTAATAATTGCAAGATGCTTAGCATGGGGTCCCTTAGCATGTGGCTAAGAATAATTTTAGATTTCGAACAATGGGCTCAAATCTACATGATAAAATGAAAACTAATAATCGTAGAGTTGGACAATGTTTGTAGAGAGGCTGTGGTCGTTTTTATAATCAAACTGAAATTTTGAATAAAAAAATGTACAAAATCAATCAAAATCTTATGCCAAAATTAATTACTTAGAACACCCATACAAATTAATGTAAAATAAATAATCTTCCATTACAGAATTAGTCATTACAGTACTCTGCTCAGTAAATCACAGACCATAGATCATGATTCTCTACAAAAAACAATCTTTAATAAAAAGATCTTCCAAAGCCCTTTCTTACAATTTCACACTATTGTCCACTGAAACAAATCCCCCTGTAAACTAACACAGGATACTATATTTTCCAAGATCCAACTGCCCATCAATATATAGAAATGCACAGATTTGTACAATAAGGAAGATTTTGTGAGCAGAGTCAGTGAATATAGCAGGCAGCTGCAGGATTGTTCCAGGGGACACTACCATAGCTTGAATAACCACTAGACCAGGCCTGGTGTGGCAGGTAAGCCCCATGTATGTAAGTCTCGCGCATGTCTGAAGCGCTCCTCAGCATATAGCCGTAGAGTCTGCGAGTAAAACGGGAAAGCTGCCTGAGCATTAAGGGGATGTTTCTTGTGCAGGAAGGAATGTATGTAACTGCACAACACACCAGATCAAACACAGACCACATCTTTAACGCTCTCTTCACCTGTGTTTCACTTCACATATATGAATTTCCACACAAATTTCCTTTAAACCAGAGGACCCAAATTTAATATGTAGAGAGAAACCTTTTCACTTGCTATAACAAGGAAGATGATTCTCAGACATCATGGTCAAGATTTTACAGTACAATAATTGTTTTGATATTTATAAATCAAGAAAACGACATTGCCCACAATCGGATTCTGCATTGCTTTTGAATTAAGGCAAAGTATGCTTATAACGTCACGTAAAAGGTATAGTGAGCGTTACGTTACTCCACATACGCTATAGTGACCGTTTGTACTATCTCCTGTTTTATAGAAACCATTTCTAAAGGTAGGTTTTATTTACAAAGTTTTAAAATTTTCGAGATTCCTAACGAGGAAATTTGAAGTCATCCATCCTATCATTAATTGGTATAACAATTATGATTTTTTATTAAGACTTAATTGTACTTGCTCCCAAAGACATATGTGATGAGCCACTTCCATACATTTAACATTTCTACAGTAGAGCTTTGTATTTTTTTATCAATAATTCATCATTTGAATAATATTTATCTTTTATTTCATTTGATGTAGCTTTTCATAAGAAAGATGAATAGTAGGACAATATAATGAGGTGACTAGAGGGTCTAGACTAAGATCCTTAGGAAAATCCAACTCAATGATAAATAAAACTATAGAAAGAAAATAACATGGAGGGAATTTTGCGTGCACTAGAACAAACAAAAATTATATTAATTTATACCACTCAAACAAATGCAACACTTAGAATAAGCATAAGCGCCGGCAAAATTTGACAAAACAAGCAAATATCTTATCAAAACCAACCCTTGTTGCAGCAAGATGACGTGATTGTGTTCATAGATGATTGATGTGCAAGTGATCTTGCCAACAACATAGGGTTGAACAAGAGGTGATTCTTGAAATGGTTTGGGGGTGATCCCACAATAGTGGTTTACAATTTTTGGCCAAATTGGACACTGACTTTTTTTTTTAAAAACTAAATCTTCACATTCGAGCACCTATAGCGGTTAAACCGTGAGGAATTTGAAGATGATGCAATCTAGAGTCTTGTCACATTTTGTCTGTAGATTCTAAAAATATTTTTTTCAAAATTTTTGGAATCAAATTGCACTTCTTTTTCCATCTCCCACAAAAAATTGTTTTTTTTCAAAAATAGCATTTTTTTAAAAGTGACGCACACCATATAAACATAAATTTTTTTCTTTGAAAGATAAAATTCTAATTTTTTTTCAATTCTAGATTTGTAATCTCGATATCTAGTGCTTCCACTTGGTTAGATAGTTTTATTGAATATTTTTTCTTTAATCAAGTTTCAAAAAGTCAAATCAATTACAATTCACATAACATTTGTATAACGCATAACTTTGTATGTATCGAAATTCTTTTTTTTTTTGTTGGATTAAGGACTCAATATCTGGTGCACTCATATTTTAAATTTTTTTTGATAATCTTCTATTTTTCGACGTGTGCGTAACAAAGAGTTTTGTTTCGGTGTTAAACCTATATTTAATAAAACTTAAAAAAAAAAAGATAATATAATCAAAACATAATAAAATTATATTCGTTGGATAGCTCATTTTGAGGGCAATCTGATATAAGTTGGGTTTTTGAGATCTCCATTTTCATTCTCAAATTGAGCTTCGAAGTGCAAAATTCTGAGCAATTTTGGTGCCTAAGAGGATGTGGGTGCAAATAAGTGGGTTCGGTTGAACAAAAAAATAATGTTCAGTTGAATGGGGGTTAGACCGAACCATGGCTCGACCGAACCCATTTAACATATAATAAAAAAAAATTTGAATGGGGTTCGGTCGAACCCCGTCTATTAAAAATTAATTTTTAATA
>VDFB02340647.1:0-16648 GCA_007258455.2 Sequoia sempervirens | reverse complement strand
AATGTGAATGAGGAGAATATGAATGTATCTAATCCTCTAGAATTTGAGGATATTCAGATTTCTCCTAATGTGGAAAATACAGACACCTATGGAAACTGAAGTTCCTAAGGTGGTACTAGCTAAGGAGAAGATGGTGCAAAATGAAAAGGTTGAGGTACTCAAATTCAATCTGGAAACAGTCTCTGAAGAACCCAAGGCTGAAAAAGAAAAAGTTCAGGAAATCGGAGTGGAGGTAAGAGACACTACCACGGTAGTGAAGAGATCTCTGATGGAGAAATAGGAAGATTTTCATCCTAAATTGGAATAATGTTCAATCAATTTATCTACTATATCCCCAATTCAGATGATCAAGGTTGCATCAATTGCTCAAGCTAAGGCCAGTGAGAAGATTTTTAAGTCTCATATAGAGGATAGTGAATTTCTAAGCCTTGCATCTGGAGTTCTGCAGAAATTAATGCCTACTCATGCCATGGATCCATTAGGTTCCTCTTCCAGTGAGCTAAAGAAGCTCATAAATGTTGTAAGTAATCAATTTGAGTCTCTTGAGAAATCTATTGAGGATAAAGTGTAAAAGGAGTTTAATAGAAAAAGACTTAGTTAGTTGAAGGAAGTGATTGAAAAGGATAAGATTTTGTTAGCTACTTGTATAAATAACACTCAAGGTTCTATATCTGAAGCTGGAAAAGCCTATAAGTCCTATTTGATTTTGTCCAAGTTCACTGAAGGTAATGAGGAAGAGGTGAAGGATTTGGAAAATCAATTAGCTACCCTTTCTGCTACTTTTGATCCATTAGCTAGTGATACATGGTTCAACAAGAAGGTCAAGTAACAGTTCTACTTGATAAAATAAGATGTTTAAAGAATGAAAATGACATAATTTTTGGGAGAGTTTGTGAACTCAGGGGACTAATTTTCCCAAAGATTGAGATAATGATGAGTGCTTTGAAGAAAGAAAAAGCTACTGTAGTAGTTAGTGACCTAGAGAATATTGAAACTACAGAGGCTCAATCCTATTTAATGTGTGGTCACATAATAGTTTTGGAAAGTCTCAAAAAGATCTATGATGACAATTTAAGAGTATTGAAGCAAGATTTTGCAGATATCTTCAAATCCTTGTAAGTTACAAGTTCATGCCTGCATAGTTTTGGAAATTTTGTTTTGTTTCCCTAGTTTTTTCCATTGATGTCAAAGGGGGAGAAGTGTATAGTGAAAAATGTATAGTCAACATAGGGGGAGTTGTTTTCCCCAAGATTGAAGTTTCTTTTTGAAGTTTTGAAATGGCACTGTAACTCATGTTGGTTTTGATCTAACACTTTTTCATTTTTCACTAAGTGTTGCCATCAATGCCAAAGGGGAGATTTTTGGAAAGAGACCGCAAATTCCTTTCGTGTTGTTTTCATTGATGGAAACCCTAGTCGATGATAGATCTGCATAATATCATTTGTTTATATAACGGGCAATGATTGAGGACAGTCAGAAGAACAAAACATCCGACAGCCAAGTGGATCAATGAGATTTGCTTACGATTTCTAGCTGTTATTTTGAGTTGTGGATCCTATGGAGTTCTATTAGTACATATAATGCGTTATCCGAAAAAATATCAGTGCCCTTGCATTAATTCTGTGTGAGTTTGAAGATTCGGATTGGTTACTTTTGTTTTATCGTAAGATTTTGGGCTAACTCATTGATGCAATATGTTGTGGATAATTCAAAGAATATTTTATCAAATATATTTAGTGCATGATCATTATGTTCTGGGGTCCGGGTTAAGTGGATGATTTTGTGGATGCACATTGGACAACTCTTTAAGATTTGAGCCAACAAGTTGCTAATATTTTCAATTTTTATTTTGATTTACATGTTGCAATTAAATCTCTGCTAGTTGTAGATATATATGTATGATCTCTTTACATCTTGGTGTGTACATGGTGTGTTGATGTGCATTGTGAATACCAGAAGAGTGTTAGGATGATTTTATATATTTTCACTCTGCACATAAAGATTATGTAGAGGAGTTAGAGCATGTAGTAGAGAAGAAGTTAAACATAGTTAGAAGGATAGAAGACTCCACAATTGGAGCTTTAACTTAATTGTAATCAGCATTTGTAGATGATATTCCTTCTCAGCCTCATTCTCTTGATCTTAATCCAAATCAGATGGAAATGTGCCTTCCTTATTTTGAGCAGTGAGCTTTAGGTAGTGTGCATGAATGCAAGTGCATTCCCATATTATAAACTGCTTTTGAGTATACTCAAATTATATTATGGATTGGCCATCCACCATGGTTTTTCCTCTAACAAGGTTTCCACGTAAAATCCTTGTGTTATAGTGTTGTGGTTATTTGATTTCTATTTTTGCATACTTCTCGTGGTTAGATATTTTAAGTGGATTAATAATCAAAATAATAAAGTAATTTTTTGTAGAACATTGATTTAGCCCCCCTTCTTAGTGTTGCTTGTTTCCAACAAAAAGGACATCTTGTAAGCCATGTTTCTACTTTTATAGCCTTGTGTAGTGATTTCATCTTTGAAGATAAACTATTGGATAATCTCTTTCCTAGGTCCTCGAAGGATACTACTTTAGATTGCTTCTCTTCTTTCTTTTAATTCAATTGGTTCATTCAATGAGATTTTTGATGCCTTTTACAGCCACTTTTATATCCATATGGTCCCTAAGAGGACCCTAGATGATTTAATGACATGCAAACAAAAAGAGGATGAGAAAGTGACTAATTTCATAGCAAGATACCAAACACTTTATTCACAAGTGAACATTAAAATTCCTGATGCCAACCTCCAATAAATTTTCACCGCCAATTTACAAAGTAAACTCTAAAGAAAAATTGAAATGTTGAGATTTCCATCCTTTACATAGTTATGTATAGCCCTTTGTGATTATCAAAATTTGACTTTGCAGTCATGATGCGAAAAATCCCCTTAGTCATCCTCAAAATTTTGAATCCACAACTCAAAATACTTATCAACCTTTCAAGAAGAAGAATAAGGTCCTTTTACAATTCAATACCCCTCAAACAAGTCAAAAAATTAATAACCAAGTGGCTGCTATAAAGACAAAAAAAATCTTTTGGGGATAGGGATATAGAGTTCACTCCTTTACTCGATACCCTTCATAATATCATGTTGCAACTTATTGAGAAGAACATTCTTACCTTACCTCCTCTTAGAGAGTGTGATCCTAATATACCATTTCCTAAAGGATTTTCATAGAATGCTTGTTGTCATTATCATCAACAAAATGAATATGGTATAGAATATTGTACGTGTCTTTAACATCTTGTGCAAGAACTTATTTATTCTAACCACTTACAAATTGGAGGTGTGAATGATCAAGGTAATAAGTCTATAGCCCCTCCTAACCAAAACTTACAAATCTTCACCAATCCCATGCCTAAGCACACTATTTCATTTGTTAAAGCTAGTCAAACAAAGAATTATGTGATGAATGTGGATAGAGATGATGAAAACACAAAAGATATCAATGAAGAACAACTAATTGAAATGGTAGGATTTATTGAAGCTAGTTCTAATAAGGGCTACACTAAAAATCCTCTTGACGTTTCTTTCTCAAAAAATGACATACTTAAATGTGAACCTGATGGTCCTCTTCACATAGCTGGTCGAATCAATGATAAGCCCACTAATGGGATATTGATTGATCTCGTATGTGGAGAGAATGTGATCACTAAAGAATTCTTATATGTGAATGAACTATATCAAGACACATATGACAAATTGAAATCATGGATCAAGACACATAATGGTTTTTCTTGACCTATGATTGGCTTGATAGATTTCCCATTAAAAGTTGGACCGAAAACATTAAATGTCTCATTCAAAATCATCTTGCAATATAGCCAATTTCATGTGAAGCTAGGCTATCCATAGCTTTTCTCCATGAATGTTACCCCTTTATTTGTGCATAAATGTCTAAATTTTCCATTTGGTAATGATATATTTACTGTGCATCATAGTGGATTTAGTCATGTGTTGGCCCAAGGGAACTTTTCATTAGATTTATTTTTTCCCTAACCTATGGAACCTATTAAGCCTCCTAATGACTTATTTTTAAAAACATATCAAAAGTTAAAGGAAAAGAAAATAGGAGAATTATCCCTTCAAAACATACCTCAACTTATAGTTGAACCACCTATCCTTGATGAAATAATGAATGAACCAAAATCCCTTATGAACATCCAAGCACAACCTATAGCAAGTCCTCCTATCATTTCCTAGAAGAGACCATGAGATAACCAAAACAATCTTGTTGCCCCTCCTAGAATCAATAAAATTTACAAATTTAAAGAGAAAGCAGTTGAACAAGCTACTATTGTTTCATTTATTCCTCCCAAGGAAGAGAAGGAACCTATGATTGAAAAAAATACTCTTATACAAACACAAATTGACAATAGATTAAAATGAAATAAAAGTTCCAGGGTGTAGGTATAGATGACATGTTATTGCTCATAGGTTACAAACTCAAGAAGACAAGAAAAACATAGAGAATCAAAATCCAAACTTACCTAAAGCAATTCATGGTGACTTTATACCTTCACCACAATATAAAAAATAACCTTCCATGGAAATTGTCATTTGACCTCCTATTGTGATTAATCTAGATGATTGCATTGATATTGCAAAGATTGATGAACAAGTTCATGATGAGTTGAATACATTGTTTTCTTCTTCTATGAGCTTAGATGAAAAATCTCCTAAAAAGAGAATTGAACTTGGTGCTTCCCCTAGTTTGACACTTTCCCTATCCCTTTGTCTAGTTTTCTTCCTTTCGTTTATGTAGACTGAGATCAAGATGCGAAAAACCTACTATAGGTTGACTTGCATGTGCCTTACTAGTAATTTTCATGTTTCTTCATGTGACTGCATGTGCATAATGTGATCCCCCATGATGTTTGATTTGATTTATCTCTCTTTTTGTACATTCCTTTATATGTACCTACTTCTTCTCTATGTCATGTTATTTTTGTTTTTTCCATTTGGGATGATGCAAGGCATCGACATTTATAGGTCTCTTCCATGTTGACCCAAAATATTTCCTTTATCCTTTCATTTGTCTTGTTTTTCCCTTTAGGGGATGATGCAAGGTGTCAAAACATTTAGGTCTCTTCCCTATTGACCTAAAAGAATTTTTATTTGCTTTCACTCTCTTATGTCATTCTTCTAGCTTTATGTGTATTTGGGGAATGATGATAGTTCCAATCTCTTAAAAAAAAACAATGTATAAAGAAATACTAACCCTTCAATCCATAACCTTTTATGTATTTTTGGGGGCAACCCTTCCTTCCTACTTTATGATGTAGCTTTATTTCATAAACATATTACTTGGCATAGGCTTTTCTGAGGAAATATGTCATGTATTAGGGAAAAACATTGACTACTTTAAAGAAATTTCTCACAGTAATGGTGTTAGCAACCGCTCTAAATTGCAGGCATACATCAATGAAATCTTTCAGTATATTTCATGGCATGATTTTCTTTTTTATTTTGACGTGTCCTTTTCCTTGGTGTTGTCATTAGGTTTGATGTCCTCCAAGAGTGTGATATTTCTAAGAATATGATCTCCCTTTGTGGAGTGATGTGAAATGAGAGGCATCCCATAAGTGGTGATATGATATTCTTGACTTGTCCTCTCTTGGAGACATTAGGTATAATGTTCCCTAAGAAGAAGACCTTACATGAACAAAGAAAAATCCCTTTTAACAAAAACATACATGAAATTAAAAACCATACAAAAATCATTACATTGTGGTTCCTTATCGAATTTTTCAGGAGGATAACTTCAATATGGTATGGGAGGATAATATGATTCTCTCATTCACCACCTCATTGGGATGACTCACCTAGTGAAGAGACTAAGGTTCCACTACCCCAGAGTGAGCTTTTTGGGATAAATCACCTAATGGATAGAATGAGGTTCCACTACCCTAGAGTGAGCTTGTTGGGATTGAAACATAGGGAAAAGGGAGGAGAAGAATGTCTCCAATCCACCTTTTCTCTATAAGAGGTGTTTCATTCAAAAGATTAGATCCTAGAATCTTAAAAAACCTATCAACCCAAGAGGTGAATTGAATCAATATTGAGGAATCCTGCACTATTTTCCTTTATGAAAGGATGGGGTGGTGAGCTAGATCTCAATTTGAGGGAAAAATAATTAGGCTAATGGAAAAACCCTAATCCTAGGTCTAACACAAATGGATAAATTAAAAACAAAATAGAGAGAAACAATAACTTTTCTAGAGGAACAAGAAGGTAAGGATGTTGTGCACCTGGTGAAATCTGACTTTTCTGTGATCCTAATAGGGACTCATTCACCACCAAAGGTGAATAGGTCCTAGTAGGCCATTTTAGGGAGCTCTGAACTAGAAACAAAAGCTTGAAATGTCTGGAATTTGATGCCTGTCAATCCTCAATAGGGACTCATTCATCTTTAAAAGTGAATGGGTCTTGCTAGGGTTTTCTAGAAATCTCCAAACCTGGGTTGCAACTTCCAGGTCTGCTCTTCTCCTTTGCACCTTTAATTTCCTATTTTTGAATACGGATCTACCTACAACTTGCAAAACAAATTTGGTATCTTGTTGGTGGATAGAGTTTTTCCTTTGTCAAACCCCTTTTTGGTAATTAGACCTTGGATGATGAATAAAAATTTGAACCATGTAATGGTGTGTGCAATCTCAATATTAAGTGTGTCTAAAACTAAGATCCAAGAGAATTTAAAGGAAATTTTACCCAATTTTGTTAGAATAAAACCCTTGAATGCAATGTGAACAATGTAAATGACTCGCTAAAGAAGATGTCTAATCCCTCCAATGAATAACAAATCTAAAAATGCCTATTGTAGGCTAAAAATATGATTATTATAGAAGATGGAATCACTCCAGAAAAAAGTCCTTTGGCTTGGTTGTATGATTTGTGCATCTCCCAACACCTAAAATCCTTCATGGTTCTCCATAGGCATCTATTATCAACCTTCAATAATGCTTGATATTGAACAAAAAATGAGTTTGAAGATCTTGAAATGTTTCTCCAAACTTACTTTTGCTTGAATGCTTTGTCTTTCTTGCTTGTCATCTTTCTCTAATTTTCTACCATAGATTTCTTAGGTGAAATTATGTCAAATAACCTTGTATTTATACTAAATTAGTAATTTAACCCAAAAATTCAAATAATTCAGGCCGACCTTAGATCTAGAAATGAAATTAATTAAAATCCCGCTAAGATGAAATTCAAAAAGAGGGTCCTTATTAAGGGTCAACCCATTTTCCACCTTGGGTGAATGGGTCCTGGCTCACTTTCTGAGATGAAGCTTTGGGGGGTGAAAAGAGGATCAAAAACCAAGTTGGAGTATGCCAAGAAAGTGGGATCTTGTTAAGTGAGGACCTATTTGTCCTTAGTGGAAAATGGGTCCTGGAAAAATTTATGGGACCTTAAATTTACCACATTTAAGGTTATGTCATTTAATTACTGGGTGTCGAGATTGATCTTTTGGAGGTTTAATTTAGAGGGCTTGAATTTGAATTAAAAGGGGCAATTAAATCTAATTAACCACCATTAATTAATACCACCCTAGATAGATGTGAAAGTGTGTTTCAACACTTTACAACACCATGAATAGGGCCTGATTTAAGTACAAGAGGCATCCATTAGCCTTAAATGGATGAATAGGCCTTGGAAAAGTGTGAAAATTCCTTACAACACTTTACAACACTCTTGTAAAGGGTGAAATTTAAGTAGACTTTAATTAAGGACCCTAGAGAGGTGTGAATGTGTACAACACCTTACAACACTACTCCAAAGCATAATTAAGTTAATTATGTGTCAATTACTTCAAATAAAGTGTGAAAAAATGATTACTTTTTTTGACACTACATTTAGCCCCCACTTTAGCTACCATATGATACTATGTGAATATGCAAGCTAAGGGAAATAACTACTAGGAAAAAGGATACTCATATGGATTCATTAGGGATAATGAGGCCCCCACTGTAGCTACATGATGCTAGGAACCAAATCCTACAACACATATTTGTTATTCATTCAAAAATCCTCTTGTCAAAATTCTATGGAGAATTGAATTCAAGGGTAGATGTATGCCCCCTTGATTCCGCTTGCTTTATGGAGGTGGAATTGGGGTGAGCATGAAACCACATCGAATTAAGCAAGTCGTATCATAGGGTATTTCCAAGTACCATACCACACATAATGATAGACTATTGATGAGAACGAGAGTGGAATTATTAATCCAACACAACAAATGACCTAAAAAATGGAGTCCTCTAGCACCCAATATGTTGATTTTAATGAACTTTCCCTTTTAAATGAATAAGCTTTATTTACTAGGGTTTTACTATATACTTTTGAAAATGACTCTTTTCACTATTCATTTCATTTTTACCTTGTTGAAAATTTACCTTGGTGTAGATTGAGTGAATATTCCAAGCCGCAAGTTGTACAAGCCTCCGAGATTGGACCTAGTTCGTGACGATGCACAATGAGGCATCCTTCAGCGTATGGTGAGTGAATTCTACTTTGTGTTTTCTTCATTTTTGTAACTTTACTCATACTCCTTTCGGCTGTAATTTGAGTTAAAATGCCATAATATCAAAATATATTTGGTTACCGGCGTCCCACCTTACGCAAAGTGTCCACCCTTGCGGCAAAGTGTCCCACCTTGGCGTTAGGTACCACCTTGGCACAAAGTGTCCCACCTTGGCATTGCAGTACCACCTTGCATAAAGTACCCACCTTGGCGAAGTGTCCCAGGTCTTCATCCAAACATTATACTGAAAAGTTCACTGACCTGTAAAAGAATCTTAGAACAACTCCAATGATGTTAATTGGTTATTTTAGGAATTATTTTATGTAATTTTAGTCTCTTGCGTGTCTCCTCAAGCCAGGAAACATCTTGGTGGGAGGCATTTTTGCTTCCTTCGAGAGTTAGTGACTCGACTATTAGAGGAGGACATTTAGTTAAGATAGGAGGTTGGTCTATTTGGGGTGTACCTCATGCCACCTATGAGGTACCATCATGGAATGCTATTGGCCTTAGCATACAAATGGGATACAGGTAATTGTACTTTCCATCTTCCCATAGGAGAGATGACCATTACACTTGAACTGCTGGGAAAAATGGATAGGGAAAAGGACTCATAATACAAGAAAGGAATCCCTAATCCAAAATTTTCACAATAAGGGGGGAAGGTTCATTCAAGGAAACCTAAGATCCCAAAGTGGATTGACTATCAACACAAAGGTGAGTCAATTCTCAACAAGGGAGACCTAGGAACATTCATTAGGCTTTGAATGGTTCATCATCAAGAAAAAGCTTAGAAAAGGAAACTTAACGTTCAACTCACAAATCCTAGTAATGCAAGACAAATAATGAGTGCAAATGAGAAAATTAAGTAACAAGTTAGGATGTATGTGCCTAGGAAGTCTTGAAATCTGATAAGGATTTTGGAAATTCAAATTTTTTGTCAAAATATACAATGGAGGACTAAGATGCCCTTATTGTCTTGTTAGTTCTACTACTATTTTTCTAGGCAAACACAAAATCTATGTCGGAATAGAATCCAAAAGAATCTCTATGAAATACCTCCAGGAGGACAAAGACACCCTTACTATCTTCTAGACACCCTTACTATCTTCTTAGTCCCGATTTTGAATTTCTATAATTTCAGAATGTGATCCTCAGGTCCAAGGTTTCCACTTCCTTCTTCTCAGATCTCATGTCCTAAAACTTCTAGATCTGGCCTGTAGATGACTTTCCATGAACATGACAATTTTGCAATGCAACTTTACAACTTTAAAACTTTGCACTCCAAATGATCTTAAACTTAAATCTACAAAAATAAACACACAAGAGAAGAAAAACTTGTTGGTTGGTAGTAATTGGGGGTTTTCCTTGGTCAAGCCCCTTATTGCTAATTAAACCTTGGAATAAAATAAAATAATGAAGGGAAATGATGAATGCACAAAGTGCTATGTTGTAACTCACCAAACCCTTTTTATGAAATCTAAAAACTTGTGTGAAGTGGCTAGCTTGAATGTAGATCTTTAATTGAAGTAGTGCTTGATAGATATTGACTTGAATTGCTTGCTTGAATCAAAACCCTACATCACAAATGTTAGCTCGAAAACAAACATGATGCAAGAATATTGTTGGCATGATGCTTGAATCTTGATGATGGCTCCAAATGCTTCATGAATTGCTCTTGAATGCTCTTGATCTCATAAAATTTCCTTAGGAATTCTCTCATCAACTTGCTTGGTGAAAAATGAGCGAAAGAACCTTGCATTTATACTTATCCATGCTTAATATCCCAAAATTACACCACACCAATATGACGCATGAATTCATTAATTAAAGGAGGCTAAATCCTACCAAGATTTGAAATTAAATCCCAAAAATAACATGAGGGGAACTAAGATAGCCTAAGTGGTATCTTAGTCCCAAGGCTTGAAACTCAGGGCACAAACTCCAAAAAGGGGGCCATTTAAGGTACCTTTGAAATCATGGTCCCAAGACCTTTAGGGGACAAAGACACCCTAGGTGTCTTATTATTCCTAGTCCAAAAATCAAGGACACATAGATAGAATCAATAAATCATTATTTATCCTTTGATGTTTTTTAGGATTAGCCATAAAAAGATACAATTTATTAAGCTTATGGATGTAAAATAGAACCAAGTAAGACATAAATAAGGATAAATAAAGCAAGGAAATCCCAAAAAAATTGTGAAAATGTAAGGGTATTTATTTTTCTACACTACATTTAACCCTCATTTTAGTGAGAGGATGAACTTGCTTCAAAATCACCCTAAAGTAGCCAACCATGCAATCAAGAGGGGTTCAAATGTACATATTCTAGTAAGATATGATGAAAATAACCAAGAGGGTGGTCAAGCCCCTAGGATCAAGATCCTATGACAAACTGACATAGGCATAGAGGAACACACTTGTGGATGATATATGAAGCCATAACCAGATCACCAACATACACCATCAAAGATAGAAATGGAAAAACATAAAAATAAAAATGCAACAGATCATGCTTCAACTAGCTATCCAACACATTGTGGACCAGATCTAGGCTGTTTTTCCAAAAAAAGGTTTACAAGTGGAATGTGTTGTCCACTATGCAAAAAAAATGCATGCTCACAAGGGCTAGTGAAGCTAGTTGTCTACTAGGTGAGCCCCAAGAGATCCATATGAAAGTCATACCTCCATGACTATGATAAGGACAAAGAAAATGCATGGCAATAGTGGTAACAGTTGGTTGTCCACTAGGTGAGCCCTATGGAACATACATCAAAGCCATACCTCCATGACTTTAATAAGTACAAAAAATAAAATTAATTCACAAGTGCTAGTGAAGCTTAGTTGTCCCTCTATAGGTGAGTCCCATAATATATCATCAAATCCATACCTCCATGACTTTAATAAGGTATAAAATGCATGTAAAGAAGAAAGAGGGGATAATCAAAATATTTTTCTTAGTTCATGTGAGGTATTAATCTTAGGGGAAATTGTTCCTAATGTCTCCAAGAGAGGACCAATCAAAGGATAAAAGATTCACAACTTAGGGAATGCAGTGTGTTGCATCACCACGAAGAGGAATGTAATATGTTAAGATAGACCAAACTTATGAAGGAAATCACACCAAATGTCACCACAAAGAGAAAAACACATCGCATGAAGTAAGAAAACTACATCAAGGAACATGAAAAAAAATGCCAAAATAATGCCAATGTATTCCCCCACTTTAAATAAATTGCTAAACACCATGCTATGAGCAATTACTTTAAAGTAGTTAAGCAGAAGGGAAAAAGAGGCTGCCCCCTAAATACATAAGGATCTGATTTGAGGTCAGATTTTGTCTTTGCTATAATGTGATATTAGAAAGCTTGTGGAACTATCACCATTCCCAACAGCACACATAGAAGTAGAAAAATTACGCAAAGAGAGCGGAAAAAAACAAAGGAAGAAAAAAAATTTGCTGACATGGAAGAAACATGACGTTTTGATGTCTTTAATTTCATCCCTATAAAGGAAAACACAAGACAAGTAAAATTGAAATGAAGAAAAGCAAAGGAAGAGCCACTTATCAATTACGTGAAGAGACATGAATGTTCAGATGCCCAGTCACCCCTGCAAAAGGAAACAAAGCATGGAAAGACAAGGAATATAAAGGTAAAGAAAATGAAAAGGCTAAAGCAGATGAGGAGAAAAACAAAAAAGGAATGGAATAGCAGAGGGAAAAATAAAATAATACAGGGTGATCACATTACATACTTGAAATCAAACCGAAAAGAAAATAAAGGAAAGAAAAAGACTAGCATTCAACACATGGTGAATCACTGTCTGTGGAGGATCATCGCCATCATCTAAGATTGATAGAAGAGTGAAAATAAAAAATTCAACTCATTATGCACTTCCTCATCAATTTTAGTAGTTTTTCATCACATCCAACTTAATTACAACAAAAGGGATATGAATGGTATCCATAGAAGAGGTCAATCCTTTTATGTGTTGATATATAGGATCTATTGTCTCTGGTAATGGAGGATCCTCATCGCTATTGCTTTCATCAATTTTGATTTTATTTGGTTTTTCTCTTTGTTCATCTTTTGAGCATAAAGTGATGATGTCTATGCCTACTGAGACTTTTGTTACTTTATTAATGATTTTAAATTTGAATTTGTAGAGTGGTTTTTCAACCATAGGTTCCTCTCTTTCTTCGTGTGTGAGAACAATAGAACCATGGAAGTGCCTACCTCTAAAATTGTACTTTCTCTCTTTATTCTTTAAATTTTCTTAGGAGGTTGATTAGGACTTGTTTGGTTTTCTCTTAGCCTTCTGTAGAAAATAGGCAAGGGGTTTTGTATGGATGGGTCTGTGTTAGTTGGAAGGACTTTAGGCTCAATATTGTTTCATTTGAGGAGTGGACGACAAAAATTTTCAAGGGATAATTTGGCTATGAATTTTTCTTTAAACATTTGGTAGGATAGGAAAAGGAAGTCCTCATAGGGTCTTATAGGTTCCATGGGCTCAGGCAAAAAATTAGTATAAGGAAAAATTTCCATAGGAAGATGGAGGTCTATAGCCACTATGGTTCACAGTGAATATTTCATTGTTGATTGCAAAATTTAAGCACTTATGGACAATGGATGGGACCACATTCATGAAGTGAATCCATTTGTAGCCTAACTTCACACGAAATTGATCTAAATTAGAGATGATAGAGAATGATACATCTAATTTCTTTTGTTCTATGTGTAAAGGGAGTGTGATTTATCCCATCAAAGCATGAGAAAAACCATCATGCCTTTTAATCCATTCTTTTGGTTTATCATATCTATCTTGAGTGAGTTCATGCACATTCTCTTCATAGATGGGATCAATTAAAATCCCAGGGGTGGGCCTATCATTGATTTTGTTGGCTATTTAAGGAGGACCATCAGGTGCATTTTTTATTATTTCTTTTGAAGAAAAATTAATGTCAATGGGCATTATGGTTTTTTGTTTATGAGGTTCAATTTCAATCACTCCTATTATTGTACTAATAGGAATTTGGTCATTAGTATCCATAGGATCATCATCCATAAGATTTTGTTCATTATTGTTCATGTTATCATCATTTGTGTCAACACTAATCACATTAGGCTTAGTTTCACTAGTCTTAGCAAATGAAATATTGTGGTTAGGCATGGGATTGGTAAATATTTGCAAGTTTTGGTTAGGAGGAGCTACATATTTATTACCTTTTTCATTCACACCTCCAATTTTAATATGATTAGAATCAATGAGGTCTTGCACAAGATGTTTAAGATGCTTGCAATATTTTGTATCATTTCCTTTTTGTTGGTGATAAGCACAA
This sequence comes from Sequoia sempervirens, assembly GCA_007258455.2. Classification (NCBI taxonomy): domain Eukaryota; kingdom Viridiplantae; phylum Streptophyta; class Pinopsida; order Cupressales; family Cupressaceae; genus Sequoia; species Sequoia sempervirens. The sequence goes on along the minus strand of VDFB02340647.1, from coordinate 2,737 downwards.
TAGGCATTACATCTAAATCTTGGAGGTAACGACTTGCTTGGGTCAAGAGGTTGAATGGGAGGTAATGTAAGCATTTTGTTGTTAATTAGCTAAGTCATGATATTTTAAAGTGTGTCAGGTAAGGGAGTAAATTTTCTTTTTGGATCCCCAAATATATAAGGATTACTCTTATTTATAGCAACTACTTGGGTATCAGCTTGTTGGGTAGGTTGGGAGGTATAATTTAGTTAAAAGAAACTTTTATTTTGTCTTTTTAAAGGCTAGTAGGTGGTTTGGTTTGAAGATTCAGACTTTTCAAGATGGGTGGAGGTGGTTTTTGTTTCACAACTACTTACAAAATTTTGATAATCTCAAAGGGAAGTGTATAAGTGCATGAAGGAAGGTAATTTCATCATGGTAAGCTTGGATTGTATCTTACTTTGTAAATTTTCTATGAACATCTTTTGAAGGTGAGGATCAGGAATCTTCACACTAATTTTGGAATAAAGCAATTGGTAACATGAAATAAAGTCAATGACTTTTTCACCCTCATTTTTTTAACATCTCATCAAATCAGCTAATTTCATTTTAGGAACCATATGCACTTGGAAATGGTTAATAAAGGCTTCAAAATTTTCATTAAATGAACAAATTGAGTTATTCAGTAATGAAAAAAACTAGTCCAAGGAAATATCTTCCAAGGATCGGGGAAAAATCTTAGCCAAAAGTTTTTCCTCAAGGATAAATTCTCTACACAAAGTGGTAAAGGCATTAGCATGATTAGTAGGATCTCCCTTTCCTCCATATTTCTCAAATCTAGGGATCTCTAAACCTTGTGGCACCAGAGTTCTCAATATCTCCAAAGATAGTGGGTTGCTTTTGACACAGTATGAAGGTGGGAAATTTTTATTTTTATTTATGGTGGAAACTTGAAGTTCAAGGGATGAAAGGTTTTGTAAAAGGTGGTTGATGATAGGGTCATTGTTTTTGGATTAGTGATTATGGTCGTGGTGTGTATGTGTTTGAAGGACAAATTAATGGATAGATTATGAGAGGAGATATTAGGTTACATGCCACATAGCTATAAGGAGCACTAGTGGAAATTTTTGAGGTAGGAAGGACAATAATAGTTGGTTGTAACATTGTGGTCACTTGAGGATTTGTATAGGTGGGAATGGAGGTTATGGTTGAAGGGGGAGGAGCATGAATTCCACCCTAGTTTTGCATTTTTTTTTAAGTTTGAGCACCATTGGTGGTGGAAGGAAGATGTATTCCAAAGATTTGAGCTATATTACACACAACTTCCAGTCCTTCATCACTTTCCATCATGCGGTGAATACTATCCATGGCAGGTATAACATTGTTGGAAATATTTTTAGTACTCACACTATCTTGTAAATGGGCTAGGTATTTATGCATCTTCATTATGTTTTCTTGAGGGATATGATCAACTATTGTTTTAACACTTGGAATAGCACTTGTAGGTAAGGTAGGCATATAAAAAGAGTTATCAACAGTATGATTCAAACCTAGTGAACAAGTACCAACACTAGGAGTAAGAGAGCTAGATAACCCAAAGTCCACAACAAGTGTTTTATCATGGGATTCCATGATTCTCACACTTCGTCTCACCACAGTATTAGTAGTAGGACACCAATTAGTACAACTCATGCAAGGGATAAACCAAAGGAAGTACAATGAACAAAATATCCTATGCTTACAATTACACTTGAAATGAAAGAAATTGAAATAACAGTAATTCTGCAAACTGTAATAGAAATTTGAAAGAAGCCAATAGAAGCACAAAAAATCATATTTAAACCCTAAAAAGTGAAATTTCAAAATCCACAAGGACTAAGACACTAGCAAGGGTGTCTGGGTGCTACTAATGAAATTTTGAGGTCCAAAAAATTGAAATAGAAAGCAAGCAACTCACATAGGGTTCTGAACCAAAAACCCACATAGGGACTAAGACTCCAGTAAGGGAGTTTTAGTCTTAGTAGAGGATTTTTTATAAAAATAGAAAAGTATTGATTGGTGACAATGTTTCCAGACTACCTAGTCAGGGACCTAATGTTTAGAAATAGAAAATTGTGCAAATGAATGCAAGAAAAAGTAACTAATGACAAGAAATTAAATGCAATTTTTTCAAATTTGAATGCAATAAAAATGTTCCTAAATGCAATTAGGATGATTGAAAATGCACTTATCAATTATTTCAATGAGATAAGATGATGCAAGGAAAAAAAAAAGCAACCTATATGCACTTTCACTAATGAAAATGAGAGAAACCCTAAATGTACTTTCACTAATCCAAGATGCAATGCAAGAATGAATGCAACCTAGATCTAGGACCTTGATAAACTCCAAATTATAAAATTAATGTCCAAAATGTTGGGTTCACCAAAATGAACCGTTGGGAAAAATGGATGGGGAAAGGGGACTCACAATATAGGAAAGGAATCCCTAATCCAGAATTTTCCCAATAAGGGGGAAGGTTCATTCAAGGAAACCTAGGATCCCAAGGTAGATTGACTATCAACACAAAGGTGAGTCAATTCTCAATAAGGGACACCTAGGAATATTCCTTAGGCTTTGAAGGGTTCACTAGCAAGCAAAATCTTGGAAAAGAAAACGTAACATTCAACTCACAAAACCTAGTAATGCAAGCCAAATAATGAGTGCAAATGAAAAAATTAATAAGTTAGGATGTATGTACCTGGGAAGTCTAGAAATGTGATAAGGATTCTAGAAATGC
>VDFB02340645.1:0-29506 GCA_007258455.2 Sequoia sempervirens | reverse complement strand
CAACAAGAGATCCTTATCCTATGCTTTTTGGAGGAGATACATTTAACCATTCGAACTTAAAAAATGTCTTCAATATGTCTAAAATACTAGGAAAACTTCCACTGAGCAAACTAAATTCACCTACATCATAATTGAATCTGTTTCAGACTTGCATTTTATGGGCTCATCTTTATATTTTTAGTAGATACGTTTAAATGTTCACATTTTTCAAATTTCTGCTTCTTTTAGTTTGTCTAAGTTAATTTTAGAAATTTTTGGTTTATTTGTATCTTAAAAATTATAATATTAATTTTTATATATTATTTTAATAGCCTTTCCCCATTGTCCCCAAAATCTGGAAAAGGATTTGTCGTCCCAAAAACTGAGAAACACTAGTTTTCAGTCTTGATCTATTGTTGCACTTGCAAGCATATGAGTAGCTAGGAAGACAACATAGCAAACATCTCCAAAGACAGAGAGAGCATCATTCTAGCCTACAAGCATGGATCTTGCAGTAAAAGGCTGAAAGAATAAATCAAGGCTAAGACCACTAACAACCATTTGCAAAACAGCCATCTGGGAATAGGTGGGTCGTGTGATAAGCACACCATTCGCAAAACACATGGAGGAGTCAATAAGACTCCAAAATCCCAATCTGATTTTTCCAGGCAACAGGTTAGAACAACAAACTTAGATAAAAGCAATTGAATTCGCTCTGAGAAAAGTCAGAGAGAAAGGTGTCCTATTTGAGAAGTTTGCAGGTAAATTCCTGTCATATATATTCGTGAGCTTTTAGTGACCAAAAGCCTCAATATTCAAAAGGTATAATCCAAATTGGATCCTCTTAAGTATAAACATCATAATTCAGCTGACTGAAAAAAATCAGATTTACTTCTTAAGTTAGTTTAACGAATGAGGTGATTTGAGAAACACTTCCGTGCACTCCAAGAAGAAGCATTGGATGAAAAAGAGATGCAGATGCAGTACAATGGTGGTGAAATAGGTGGAGTAAGGTTTCAGTATTAACTGGACATCCTGGAGTCCAACATGTGGGTAGAGCAACCATACATTGGTGGTTTGGATAAGTACAAACCCACATGGCAGGCTTGGATAGATAGAAAGCCAAACAATGGGAAATAAGCTTACCCAGATGGGTTCAGCTGCATATAGAACAAAACAGTTAAAACCAAGCATCAAAAAGGAAGTTCAAACTATCTCTTCTGTCTCTTCATGTCATTTTTTAGCATTTAGAATCTTGTATGGTTAAACTGTACATATGCAAGAATAAAAATAGCCCTTTGGGTCATTTATAAGCACTCAATTCATGTAATCATCAATTCTGGCAATAATGAGAATCAATGGATGAGTGTGGAATCAAGATTGTTGATTAAGCAAGTTTTCCATAGCAAGGTAAGCTGGTAGAGCATTGTTGAAGTGTTCAAGAAGGTCTAAAAAGCAATCAGAAGCTCGCATTGAGCAATTGGCTAGTAAATCTTGAATAATGCTAGAGGAGTTGAGGAAGCACAAACCCCACTCTTAAGAGTTTTCCCACATTGGATTTCTTTAGAGTAAATTCTTATGTTAATCTCTTTTTTTGTGTGTGCTTTGAGTATTTTACTTACTTACTTTCATTAGGTAAACATATAAATAACATGTTCAGCTAATCACGAGCATAATACCTATTCATATTAGCAGATATAAATAGTCTCATAAGTTATTAATTGGCATACTTTTTGTTGCACTATTGCTTTAGTGGAATTGGAGGTGTCGCATGTGTATAAAAAAGCATACAGAGGTGGGAAATTTGATTATAGCATTGGGCAATGTAAGTGAGTGTGTTCACCACGGAAAATTGAAAGAAAGATTTAGATGGCAGTCAGCTGTATCAAACATCAATTTTCAGCTTTACACATGTTGGTGTCAGTAGGATATTGTATTGGATCAGCAACTAAATGATTCAAATCCATTTTGATGAATCATAGTCATACACTGGAGTACCCAAGTCAATTATGGATAACAATGTACCACCATAACCAATATCCAAACTTAGCACCAAAGAATGTAATGTCCCGTTTAATTCTTAAATGTCTGCAGCCCATGTTTCAAAAGAAACCAATAAAGATAATAAATATTACACCAAACTGACATTAAATAAAGATTAAGTTGTTAAGAATGGTCAACCAGCATATGAAAGGTTGTGTCCCTTGAGCAAGATAAGGTATATAAGAAAGATAGATCTAGAAGGAAAGGAAAAGGGGGAGAATTATGATGACTGATTACAAGTAATAGACAGCAGCACTAGCAAATTAACTTATTTAAATTAAATTATTATTCTCCAAATGCAGCGATGAAGGGTTGTAACTATTGAGGTGAAGAGGTGTGACTACCTCAAACTTGAGATATAAAAGGGAGAGCATTCTATTTGAGAAAGACATCCATAACATCATTCAATCAATCAATTAAGAATAAATATGATGTGACTCCTTCTAATGTTAAAGTTTGTGACTCTTAATGTGAAAGGTTGTGACTCCCTCAATAATAAGATATAAAAGGGAGATCATTTCCTTGTGGAGGCATCAAGTGGTAATTGGATAAAAGGAAAAATAAGAAATTGGAATATAAGAGATCTATTGGAAATAAATATTGTTTCAGCAAGAATATATTGCATAATGATATTTTATTACCAATGAATATAGTAGATTCCTTGCATAATATAGTAGATCTATTGGAGGCATAATAATAAGATATATATTGCATAATGATATTTTATTACCAATGAATATAGTAGATTCCTTTAGCAATCTATTTTGAATTTATAGAAGTGTTTTGCAAAAAGAGAGGCTGATCAACATTCTTAGTTCATGAGAGGTAAAGTACCAAACACCACTCCGAGATGGAGCACTCGTAGGCCGGGAGGTGTATGAGTGCTCTTGGGCTTGCTGAGGATGGCAGTCTTCATGCATCTTATCAAGCATGCCACCCGAGATGGCGTGCTCATGAGTTGGGAGGCAAATGAGTGCTCATGGGCTTGATCAAGGAGGATGGAGTGCCTCCAAGGTGGATTGAGGGATGGAGTGCACCTAAGATCCTACCATGTTCGTGGTCAGGAGGCAGATGAGTGGTCCTAAACTTGAGGGTCTTCTCAAGTATGCCACCCCGAGATGGAGCACTTGTGGGCCAAGAGGCGTACGAGTGCTCCTAGGCTTGAGGGTCTTCTCAGTATGCCACCCCGAGATGGAGCACTTGTGGGCCAAGAGGCGTACGAGTGCTCCTAGGCTTGAGGGTCTTCTCAAGTATGCCACCCTGAAATGGATGGACAAGGATCCACCCATGCTCTCACAATACAAGAACAACCATCCTTGAGATTGCAGTTTGCAAATGTTTCTAGTGAATTCCTAATATGATTGGCTATTGGAATATTCCTTGGAATAATCATTAATGATGTTAAGTTATTTTGAAATCCAATGTTAATGATGATATGAACTATAGATCTAACTTTTATGATGTTTTAGCTATGGTGTATTGCTCTCAATATTATACTAGTTTATGTATTAATCTGAATATAACCATAAAGCTGATACTTGTTATCACTAATATCAGTTTTTAGTGGTTATTATTGTTTTGCAAGCCTAAATTTAGGAATATCCCAAAAGGGGCCATTACAAAGGATCCTTGTTATGTCACTTGACAGCCCTTAAAATGCTATTGCTCGCTTAACAATTCAAATTGTTTGCAATTCCTACACATCCACATCCATTGCATGGCCAAAAGCTTATAGGCTATTACCCTTCAACTGATTATTTTGTCATACCCCCGAAATTGTGACACCAAAATATAAAACATTGAAATACAGATAAAATAACCAAATGAATGACAAAGTACATATTAGCAATTTAATATAATTATGATTATAATTATCATAAGATAATATTATAATTATAATTGTCAAATATAAATATTATGTTAAACAACTTCATATTATTGTAATTATAATAATGTAATGTTACTATATATATATTAACATATTAGTAATAAACTATTAAGATTGCTCAAACTTAGAGTAAAGGACAATGATTATAAAAGCCATTGAAGCAGCGATTATTATAAGGCACAGAAATTGTGGAGGGCAAGGAAGCAAAGATAATATTACCAAGGGTTTGCAAAGATAATGCTTTATTTTGCAAAGGAGCGCTTCTACTATAATGATTGACCTCCCTTATAGTTAAAACAGATTTAGTAGAAGTTTAAGAGGCCGACTCTTGATGGTAGGACGTGCCCCTTATGATGAGTCGCTCCCCTCAAAACAGGTATTTATGGAGATGAGACACAATGTAAGGGGACGGCAGAGGAATCAAGGATATACAACCGAATTAGGAGAGATAACCATAAAAGAAACCAGAATAAAGAACCAGGCATCGAATGATATCTGCGTCTAGGGAAGACAGGTAGCGATAAACACTAGAAGGAGGAAGCAATGACATAAAGCAGCAGATCCTTATGCAGAATATTAGAAGGGAATATAAAGATCATCTTCAGAATTATATTTATTATTCAGACAACAAATACTGCAGAATATTAGAGGAGAATATAGAGATTTAAAAACACAGATATATGAAGAGTGAATAAGGAGAGAAATAGGAGTAATTTCTGAGTATAACAGCAAATACATCAATATGATATAATCAGATTTTGGAAGAAGAAATACAAGGGAAAGAAGAGATATAAGAGGACAAATGACAAATCGATAAGGGGAGTAAGTTAAACATAATCACACACACACACACACATATTCGATCATGCAATAATGATGCTTGCAGCAATTATTAATCTCTATTCATAATTCTTTATTGGATCTAATCTATTTGTTTCTCTTTAAGCGATATGTTCTAACAGAAGCAATTGAAAAGAGAATTGGGTCTGAGAAGAATAAACATTCAAAAGCAGATCAGCCAGCAAACACAAAATCTCAGTTGCATAAATTATCTTGTGATTGCAGAATTGTGAATTAATAGATTTGTGATATGAGTTTGATTAATTTATTATGCACGTATCTTCACCATGATGGGAGGAAGGAGAATTGCAAAAGGGGTACAGTGACAGAGTCCTCTTCTAGGTATGCCACCTGAGGGGGGACAAGATGAGCCCACATGGGCCAAGGGGTACTGCCTTTGGGCCTAGGAGAGTTGGGCTACCAGGTCAGCCTTTGTAACCTCGCTCACCTATCATGGTGTAACAATACAGGGAGATCAATCATGGGGAAATGGAAAAGGATGGGAAGATGAGGGGATAACAGATAAATTAGAATCCTCACTAGGTAGGCCACCTCATAGGAATGGCATGTGCCACATGAGGCCAAGGAGGCCACCTCATATGAATGGCATGCGCCACATGAGGCCTAGAGAGGCTAAGACACCCCATTGAGTCACTCTCTTCCATGCTCCCCACGGTTGAGCGTCCCTAGGGTAAGGTAATAAGTGGATTAATAAATTTACTATGGATTTTCTAATGTTTGATCATGATACTCTACTTGTTAAATTATTATTGTAATTGATCTCTAACTTGTTTGCAGGGATTAAATAAAGCCAAGGTACCTTCTAAATCCATTGTTTGCTTGGGAAATTGATAATTTAGGGTAAAATTAATATAATTCCAATTAGGGTACATTATATGTTTTGACTTCAATGCTATTACCCTTCATCTAATTCTTTTGACTTCAATGAATTAAGTCACATTTCTACCCAACCTCTCCAATAGCATGATTAATCGGATCCCCGCTCAATAAATCAAGCATATAAAGCTTTCAATGTGCTTGCCTCCTAGTGTGTCATACTGGAACTGGACAAACTACTGCAACTGAAGACTACTGTCAAATCGTCGGCATGGATCAATATTTAGACATCTATATATCACCACTTTCTCATGTCATTAAGTGTCTTAATACAAGATTCTTCGTTGTCAATAACCTTCTTGGTGAAAAACCCTTTTCTATCAAAAGCCAACGAGCTATGATAATATTGATTCAACAGATGCCACATGCGTGCAGGTTAGCTAGGAAGTTGGTTGATACTACCTATAAGCATATCTATTGGATCCCTTGTTGTGTGTATGCCATACACAAAGCACTCAAGGACATCATAAAATTGAGTGGTTTAAACAGGTTGTAATTGATACAAGACATGTGCTTATGTTTATCTACAATCATTGTACATCACATGCATTATAAAACTAAATATGCATCCTACTTGATTCTACTAGAGAGGATGATTGGGTTGCAAGAGCCCTTTCAACAAATGATCATAACACAAGAGTGGAATTGGTGGGCCAAGTTGAAGATAGCAAGGTTGAGGGCAAAGGAAGTGGTGAAGAGTGACACTTTTTGGTTAGCTTCCAAATACATAACCTGTATCATATCCCTAGTTTTCATGGTGATCAAATATGGAGAGTTTGACACTCGCAACCTTGAAGAGATAGATGAATGTATTGATAGCCTGCCATTGTTCAATTAAAAGATCCCACCATGTACTTTTGCAATGAGTATATTCAGCTTATCATTCAATGGAGATGGGAGAAACTCAAGATTCCTTTGTACATGGCTACCTATACATTGAACCCAAAGATGTGCAATGTTTGGATAGACTTATCTTCAATGTTCCATGGGGTTTCGGGGATGGGGCCGGGGACGGTAGGGGACGCATTTCCGGGGACATTGGGACGGGGGGTCTAAGTTTGGGGATGATGGGGGAACGGCGAGGGGGCGACAGGGTGCTGAAATACATATAGTACTTGAAAAAATAGTTATAAAAAGATGTATAAGTATAAGAATTATACATCTTGGAGACAACTAGGAGTCCCCTAGACGTCTTGATGTCACCCCAGCATCCTTGAAGTCCTAGCAGCATCTTGGAGACAGCAACACTAGTGGTGGGATGGTGGCACTGGTGGTGGGCTGGTGGGGGGACGTCCCCCCCCCAAGTCCCCAAGTCTCTAAGACGTCCCTGTCTAGGAAACACGGGGTTTTTTGGGGGGGACGTGTCCCCGTGGAACACTGCTTATCTTTATAGATGGTATGTGTTGGTGATCCAAATTAAATCCCACAATCCTAAAGAATGCACTCAAGACCTAAACCTGAGGACTTATGTTGGTTACAGGTTAAGGTTAACGAGGCTAGAATCATGATCAAACTATAGGCAATTGTGGGAAACATGACAAAAATGGGCAACTATTTACACTTCTAACTTTGCAAGACCTGGGAGGGTATTCTTAGAGATCTTTACAAGACAATTAATAAAAGATAAAAAACAAACTGCATAACATAGCTTAGCCACACCCTTTGCATAAGGTTATCCTAAAAGATTTGTAACTAAATGCCCTTCACTAACTTACTAGTCTTGCAAACCTAAAGATCTCTTAACAAAGCAGATTATTATCAGGTTATATATGCAGCTAAAGATACAAAGAAGATTTGTATTGCCAAATATACCATTTTTCACAAAATCATACTTTGCATATAGACCTTGAAAACCCAAAAATAGATAACCCTCTAAAGATAAATAGTAAGTTGTTGAATCAAAATTGGAATTGGAATCGGATACATGGGTACGATATGTTGGTATAGCAAATTTTTTTGGGAGGATTGGGAGCATTTGGGTATGTTCGTACAAAAAACATATAAAAATCATAAATATATATTAACTAAATATATTAAAATATAAATATATTAATTATATATTAAAAATTAAATATATTAATTATATATATATATTAAAATTTAAAAATTAAATAAACACATTATAAATTAAAAATATATATATTTATATTTATTAATGTTGTATAAGTATACAATTTTTTAATTTATAATTTATAAATTTTATATTATCTTTAATTTATAGTTTCATTATATAATTATTAACATATAGTTAATAAACAATATACTAATGTAATATATAATAATTTAAATTTTATTATTAAATTATTTTAAATTATATATTAACTATAAATGAAACTAAAAGTTTCCGCTTATTCCAGTCATAGTTTTGGATTAAAATATTCCAATATGAGAAATGCCCTAAGCTTATTCCCGACATGCGTCACGCTTATCCCAAATAGAATCTATGGCACATTGGATAAATAAAGACCTGGTCATCAAATAGTTTAATATTATTTTTCGAAGGTGATGAGACAGAAACAAGGTTCTTATTCGGAATGTGGACCGAAATGATTGTTAGGGATTTTAATTTTTGGGTATAAAGAATGTCGTTTAGGGTTTCTCAGAGATCAAAAAGTCAGCAAAATCTAAGGACAAAAATTTCAAACCCTAATTGATTTCGTCAATTTTGTGCCGATTCCATACAGTTTCCGATTTTGGAACGTTTTGTACTTGGAATCGGCCTAGTTTTCCAACGATTCAATAACTTAGCTAATAAGTGAAGGCTCTCAAGAAATATGACACAAGTGAGTGTTATTGGATTGTACAAACTAGTAGGACATTAGCTGAAAGAATAACCTACAAAGAATAGATGATGTATTTCAAATATGGAAGGATCAATTGCTGAAAAACTAGTGCTTTAAACCACTAGCGAAAAAGTCAAGGTCTAAGAACAAGTGCAAACACTTGTAAATCTAAGCCTATCCATAAGATGTGAATCAACTCAAAATAGAGAACTAGAAATTGGATTTTGGAATCCATGAATCTAGTCGCAATTTCATCTATATGCAATTTAATAAACTCAACAAACTTCACATGACTATGTCTACTTCAAAAATTCATAGTTATTCAAAAAAACTCCATATGCTATTATGAAAAGAGTCGTTAAAGACTTTGAAGAAGTTTTACAATTGCTATGACTGTCAACTAATCAAAAACAACAATAGATTAGCAAATGTAGCCTCCAAGATGTTTTACTTATCCCTTGAAAATCTCAGCCAACTATGGAGACATTCAAATCATAGATAAGATTTTTGAATGCAAGCACCTTCTCTAGATTTTACAAATGTAAGAGACACAAGAAATCAAACTTGACTAAAGATTGACACCCTAGAACATAAAAGACTAGAGGACACACGTAGCTGATTTGTACCTAGAGAGATCCAGGCCTAACTTCGTCAAGAGAAGTTGTATTTATATTCTATTGATTCTACCCTATATTTGTTATATATTCAAAATGTCCTAATCCTCATGCATGATGCACCACATCTTTCAATTAAGCCATTCCTTCAATAAATTTGTTGCAAGTTGCAACAACCTCTCCCAAACAAGTCCCTTTCTACACTATTGCAACTAGACCTTCAATTCATTCCAAGCCAAAAAGTAACTCAATCAAGCCTCAAAGAACTAATGCAATGCCTAGAGGATCTAGAGTGTCATGTTGCTCATATTTCTATCTACAACAGGATACTCTTTCAAACTATATTTTCAACCTACAAGGATAAAAATCTTTCCCAAATGTGCATGCATGGTGTCTAATGCAACCTAAATCCATTGTTTTTTGATGCCACAAATGAATATAGTGTTGCCCATACCCTAAGAAATCAATTCCCATCGTGATCCTTGCATATTAAAAGGATTAACTTAAGATAACATAACTTAGGAGTTCAAGTTGAGCTTGGTGATGATGTGAAGTATCTAGTAGTAGGTGTTACAATTCCCTTTTGGCTTCAGTCAAGTAACTCTTTAAAGTTTGATGATGTTTTGTTTGTTCCTAGTCTCAAGAAGAATTTTCTTTTTGTTTTAGTAATGGTCCTAATGGAGAATAAGAGCTATGTTGTTGAATTCAAGGTTTAGCAAGTTCTTATCAAATTGAAAAGATCTAGCCTAGATACAACACAAGTTATAGGGGTTAGAGAAGGCAATCTATACAAGTTAGAAGGTGAACCAATTCTAGCAGCAATGATGAGTAACATCATTGAATTTCCAGCCTTTCAACTTCCAAGAAGCTGTAGACCAGCAAGTTTGGCAGGATGCCATGGTGGAGTACACCTTTATCATGAAAAACAATGAATGGAACATCATGCCAAGACCGAAAGGGAAATCAGCTATGAGTTCCAAGTGGCTCTACAAAATCAAGCATGCTGCAAATGACAGCATTGAGAAATTCAAAGCAAGGTTTGTGGCAAGAGGGTTCTCTCAAAAGGAGGGAGTGGACTATGAGGAGACATTTGCTCCAATCACCACATACACTTACATTAGAATAGTTCTGTCTTTAGTTCCATGTATGGGATGAAAGATAAATTAGATGGAAGTTAAGATAGCTTTTCTCAATGCTGCCATTGAGGAAGAAGTGTATATAGAGCAGCCTAAGGGCTTAAATGCGAAGGAATCTCATGTTTGCAGGCTTAAGAAAGCCTAGTATGGACTTAAACAAGAACTGAGAACTTGGTATTCAAGGATTGATGAATACCTGCTAAGTATGGGCTTTACCAAGAGTGAGGAAAATATTAATATATATCATATGGTTGTTTGGTCTGATCTACTTATTTTGGTATAGTATGTAGATAATTTGTTCATTATTGGAGCAAAGCAACTCATTGTGTGTGCAAAGCAGATTTAGCTATTGAGTTTGAGATGAAGGAGATAGGCCTGATGCATTACTTTTTGGGTTTGGAGGTTTGGCAAAGACCAAGTGAGATTTTCCTTGGGCAAGGTATGTATTTAGTTGGGATATTGAAGTGATTCTGGATGGATGATTGCAACCCTATGGCCACACCTATGATCAATAATCTAAAGAAGGTGACATATTCAGATTTAGATTTAATTGATCCCACATTGTACAGGCAGTTGATATGTTCCTTAATGTATTTGATCAACACTAGGCTAGACATTTGTTTTGCAGTGAACATTGTAATGTCCCCTTTTGGGAAATTCCTAATTTTAAGCCTGCAAAACAATATTATTCACTAAGAGCTCATATTGGTAATATTAGGTAACAAGAAAGTATGATAATATTCAAATCTATACTTAAAAATCATAATATTTAGATCGGAATCATACTATCATTAATAATTAGATCAATGCATCACAACATATTCCTTGCAGCCAATCACATCATGAATTCCATGGAAATGTTTTCAAACGGCAATCTCAAGGCTAGTCGTCCTTGTATTGTGAGAGCATGGAAGGTGGGCCAACCGCCATCCTCCTCAACCAAGCCCAAGAGCACAGAATTGGACTTTTAGTCCATTTGGCCTCCCGGCCCACAAGTATGGAAAAACCTCCAATCCATCCATCTCGAGGTGGCGTGCTTGATAAGATGCATGAAGACTGTCCTCTTCAACCAAGCCCAAGAGCACGGAATGGATTTTTGGTCCATACGGCTTCCTGGTTCACGAGTATGGCAGGATCCTTGATCCATCCATCTCGAGGTGGCATGCTTGATATAAAGAATTTCTAGACCTTTAGCTCTCGTGAACTCGAAAGGCTGCCCGTCCTTCCTATTTGCAAGACACTTCACAAATTCAAGATATGATTCCTCAAGGAATTTGCTCAAATATTTCTAAATAAATACTTCTTGATGAAATGATAAATTTACTCTTAAATGGCTGCCACCAATTATAATTTCATAATATTATCAATGGTTGTTCTCAATCTCTATACCAAAGTGATGTCTTATATTTCTTATTCATATTTTTCCTTTTTCCCACTTGAGCCTTCTCCACAAGGAAATGATCTCCCTTTTATATCTTATTATTGAGGGAGTCACAAACTTTCATATTTGAAGGAGTCACAACTCACAACCTTTCACATTAGGAATCACAATCTTTCACATTAGAAGTCACAATCTTTCACATTAGGAATCACATAATATTTATTCTTAAATTCCTCCTTCTTCCCTTCTTCTCATGGAATGAGCCCTCCTTTATACCTTATTGGTGAAGAGTCGCCACCTTTCACCATCACTTCCCTTGGAAGAGTTATCCTTTATTTTTAACCACTGCCTTAAATCTCTTAATTTGATTTTAATTAAATCCTTCAGAGAATTGCTTTGTGCCCTCCTTTATTTAATTTACCTATGATTATAGTTTTAAGGGGCTGTGAACATGGTACTTGGTGGGGCATGACAAACACCTTGAGTCAGTTCATGGTGGAGCCAAGAAAGGAGCATTGGGTAGCAGCAAAACATGTACTCAAATATTGAAGGGCATGGTGGAATATGGTTTGAGATATCTTGGCAATGGTGATGTGATGTTGCAAGGGCATATAGACTCTAATTGGGTAGGTAGTGCAAAAGATAGGAAGAGCACCTCAAGGTGTTACTTTAGCTTGGATTCAACAATGATATCCTGGTTCAGCAGAAAGCAAACTTCAATGGCACTTAGCTCAGCAAAGACACATGGCAACCAACACCACTAGTTGTGAGGCCATCTGGCTTCACAAGTTACCTGTAAGGTTATTTGATCAAAAGCTGGATCCCACAGTGATTTACTATGATAATCAAAGTTGTGTCAAACTCTTGAAGAATCCAGTGTTTCATGACAGCCAAGCATATAGAGATCAAATATCAAAGAAAAGATTCAAAAGGGAGAAGTGAAGCTCCAGTACATTTCCATAGATCAAAAAGTAGCTTGTATTTTCACCAAGCCCTTACCAAAAGTGAAGTTTGAAGCTTTCAAAGACAAACTTGGATTTGTGCAGAGTTCCTTCCTCACTAAGAGGGAGTGTTGATTTTTTAGCACGAATAAG
Source organism: Sequoia sempervirens (assembly GCA_007258455.2). Lineage (NCBI taxonomy): Eukaryota > Viridiplantae > Streptophyta > Pinopsida > Cupressales > Cupressaceae > Sequoia > Sequoia sempervirens. The sequence continues at coordinate 16,851 of VDFB02340645.1, read as the reverse complement.
AACTTCCACACAAGTTCAATGTGAACGTCTTGGAAATGGTTCAAGTGGTTCAATTTATTGTATTTTGCACTTCACTTTTAAGGATTAAGATGAAAGTCTTCTATTTAGCTAATTAAGTCTAATTAAGTGTAGATAAACACTAAAGATTTAGACTTATCTTCGAACTTAAATATCTTGTAAGAGATAAGGAGCTTTTTGAAAATTATGATTTTTAGCTGAATAGTATAAAGATAGGAGCAAGTTAGAAGAATGTAATATAGAGTGAATTTAAGTGCAGTTATTAGATGAACAGCTTGTAGAGGTCTCCTTGTAAGCTTTTCAAACGAACAAGAAAACGATTTCAAGGTGTAATTATCTATGTAGCTGTTTATGCTTCCACATTTGTAGTTTCAACAGTTGCAATGTTAGAAGAATAATTTTGATTATTAAACATTAGGACTTCAGTCATCTTGCTTGAAACTTTACAAGAGGCCCCACATCACACAAATGTCACCCATTACGTTGGTAAGTCCAACTCCTAAATACTTTGCGTCAGAAGTCAACGCAAGAAATTTGTAACAAGATAGCTTCTCACTTTACGAACAAAAAATGTTATTTCTAGCGCACAATAGGGTGCTTAGAGGACTGCATAGGATGGTAGTCCTTGATTGTCTATATTTTTACTGCTATGCTCAAGTTAGGATTGGTATTCCATCTTTGGTTATGAATATCATTCATATGGAAGTTGCCTCCCTAGGTTAAATTGCAAAACTAATACCGATCTTTACTTATTTTCTATAATTTTCTGAATATGAAAGGAAGCATTGAACATATAATGGCATGTGCCGTATAAAATTTAGCTGATTTTGTATGCAATAAGTTCTGTTATAGAAAATCATCGTATTTATGATTTATTTACAATGTCTATAGAAATCCACTGAACAAAAGAGAAAACAACTCAATATTCATTCTCGATGCAAAATAGTTATGACAATTCCTTTTCCACTACGCTTCATCTTAGATTATTTCTTAAATTGAATCAACAGAACTGACATGGTTACTGCTTGGTTCTTAATTGAATGGTGATCGTCTCAAAAATGGATAATTAGCTGGGGGAAGGATGCTTCCAGCCATATAGAGTTTGCATCTCAACTTGAACTGACCATGGTATTTATGCTTCTCAAATGTCAAAATCGTAGTTCCAAACCTTAACTTGGAGATACCCTAAACAAAAGTTTACTTTAGATAACTGTGGAGACAATAAATTAAAAAGTACTCTCTGGAAAACCAAACAAAGTCATCACAAATAAAAGTCAGTAATTTTCTCCAGTCAATGTTTCAGCATATTGCCAGGACAAGCGTGTTTAAAAGACTAGTAATTTGATTCATAATTAGATGAAGGTAAACAAATTACAATTTTGGGTATGATATTCTTTTCTTAAAGATGTCATCTAGGAAACAGTATTGCAGTCTGAGTCATAGCAGTTTACTGCCACAAACGACAATAACTTGTATACTTAGTGAAGCTTAGTAATGAGCCATGTCCACTCAAAAAACAGGTACCTAATAGTTCTCATTTCTCAAGCTTCAAATTCTGAAGTTGGTCAAATAATGAGGCAATATGCGTCTGAAAGAATCTGCATATACAGAGAAATATCCTGATTTGACCCACAATAACGTAGAAGAAATAAATGTGAAGTTATCAGGAGTTACTTATCTTCCAAATACTGATGTTCTTAAGCTGTATTACTTATCCTGCACTTAAGCGCATCAGACAGAGACATTTAATCCTTAGAAGGATTACATGTTTTTAATATAAAGAGGGGTAAAAATTTATTAAAACAGGAAAAAATTACAAAGCAAGGTCATTAAAAAGCCCAATTACATGTTACTTATAATGTTTTTTCCAGTTAAAACCCGCCCAATTATAACATGTCAGTCTGAAAGAGAACGTATGTTTGTATCACCCGGAAAATCGTACCTATCATATCGTATCCCTTCCAATAATTTTCAATTTTATTAAACTTATATTCATTTTGTTATAGTTATACATAATACATTCCAAATAAAGAAATAGTCATCTTATGAAAATGACTGCACACTTACTTTCAACTTTGCCTCAGTCTGCAATTGCTCCATCTGAACTGCAGCTAGCCGTTTTGCCTCCACGGGGTCCACCATAATCACTTCCTTTGAATTTGCTTTATAACGCCCTGGAGAGCCCTGAAAATATCAAGAAAAATGGAATTTTGTGGAGTATACATAAAATCATTTTACATGGCATGAGCAATCCAAATGATAAAAAAAATACGGAACATGTTTAAATCAAGAGTATTTCAAAGAAAGTTGCCCATATTTTGCTGGATGTAAATGTGAGAACAAGCTACACTAAAAGTGAATTTCAGAGAAAGTTACACAGCTTTTGCTGGATGTAAATGTGAGAGCAAACAAAATTCCAAGTGCATTTCGGAGGAAGTTACCCAGCATGTGCTTGATGTAAATGTGAGAGCAGGCTACATTCCAAGTGCATTTAGAGAAAGTTACACAGATTGTGCTGGATGTAAATGTGAGAGTGGGCTACATTCCAAGTGCATTTTGGAGAAAGTTACACAGCTTGTGCTGGATGTAAATGTGAGAACGGGCTACATTACATGCAATTTAAAGCGCACACCCACAGTCCAGTGTGCATCCAGCACAGGATTGGATACTAAGTAGTTTTCTCTGTGAAAATGCATCAAGAGAAATATTGGGCTTGTTTCTTGCTACAGATATATTGATCATTTTGACACTGAAAGAAACTACCACAATCATGATTGATCTATGTTCTGACAAAGAAGTCTCCTCTGAAGACAAAGATACCTCCTCTATATTATAATTTAATATAGAGAAGCACTTATTCATTAAAAAAATAGAAATTTTACTCTGAGTTTTACAATAGTTATAGTAACAATCCGACTCATAACATATATCATGGTATCCAATATCTTTCTAGAGCAGAACTATTCCATGCTAAATAGCATTACAAACTTGAGCTCTGAACTGAACTAAGCAAGCCTCTGTTTTTCTGCCACAGGAGAATTTTTTTCACTTTACATTACATCTGCTGTTTCATATTTCTGTCTAGGGTTAAACTTCGTAAAAAAGTTTGGGAGAAAACCAGGTCTTAAAAAAATGGCTGCAGGCTACATAAGCCATGAGTTAATTTATATATATTCTCATTCAAAAAAAAAATCCTGCTTTCTTGAGTAAATTCTTTCAGATAATTTGGTTGTTGTCCATCAATTTGTGCGTCAAAACATTTTAAATTGAGTATCAAGGATCGGATTATCTCTTAGACTTCATTAACACTACATTATATAGAGACTAGGATGGTGCTGTGTCTACACATATTACACAATCAACTTATCATCTAATTATTTTGTATTTATACAATCGAATTATCATCTAGACACTTTGCATTTCTATTTGGCATGTATTCAAACTTTTTCATCAGAAATTGAGTAGTTATGAAGGATGTTTCCACACCTTCCTTCTACCCATTAGCAGCCTCCCCAACGAGGCTTCCCAAACCACCCATCCTTAGATTCACAAGCACACAAGTATCAAAGACGGCAGAACCACACTACAAGGGCAAAACCTCACCAAGAACAGACTAAATATTCTAGATAGGTATGTGACAGCGTATGCAGTGCTGATTCCAAAAACATTTAGAATCCAATTATTGATCACAATCCATATTAGAAAATCAGCATCCACTATCCAAAAGTAACAATATAATTCAACACGTCTTAAGTTGTTAACCCTCTCTTTAACATTTATCTTTATCAATATTAACTCTTGATTTAAATCTAATTGTCATTTAGTATTTATATACAGAAAGTGTAAATAATTCAGAAAACAAAAAAAAATGCATACATTTACGGTGGCCATGGCTCGAACTCCCTGTGCAGTATTTCTCCCGGACAAACCGCCATTAGTTTTCTTCAATGCCCTCCAACTGATATATAAAATGAATAGGGAATAAATCAATTACTTATATTGTGAGCTTACAGGAAGATTATATATATTGAATATACCGATTGACCCTGACAAAGATTCACAAGCTGGCCCTGGCATAAAGGAGAGACAGGGATGGCTACTTACTTACTTGAATGCCTAAGTATCGCCGATTTTGGAACTGTAGTAGGTTTAAATTGTGCATATACACAATTAGTATATACAGCGTTGGGTAGCAATCTCGTGTCGTGAGTACACCCACAAAGTCGGGATGACTGAGAGGACAGGGAACCCATCTTTTCAGGGGAAGAGTTCGGTTTTTCTATGGCAGACTAGACCCCTCACTTGTGTATATCCTTGGCGTGTAACCGAGCTTAGGTTTTAAAAAAATCTAAATTGTTTTTTAACAATGGGAGGGGATTCTTTATTTTTTTGGTAAAGAAGTTTTATTTGATCTTTGGCCGTGGGTCTAGGAGTTATAGAGGAATTTGGGGGGCGTGGGGACGAATAAATTATTGGAATATTTTATACCTAGTTTATTGGTATTGATGTATGATTGATGGTGTAATTACCTATATATTTAATTAATATTAATGAGTTTAAATAATGAAATATATTTGGTTAAAAATTAGAGAGTTTATGTGGTTTTGATTTGTTTCTATGTTGTAACATATTTATATGAAATGTAGAGTTTATGTTGTTTTATGTTTTTTTTTAGTATTTTGTAATATATATTACATGTAATGTAATTGTTTATGGATGTTAGATTCATAGATTAATTTTCTAGTCAATTCATGATAATATACAAATCACCATGAGTATTATGGTTTGGACTCTTTATTAGGGTGGTAACTTATGTGGTGGAATAGGGCTTCCACCACACTAGGATGCATGTGCTTGAAAGAGGATCTCCTTGTATTCCCATCTTACATTTGATTCTTTTAAGTGGTCTTTTTTTTAATATCAAGTTCTTTTGTATGTATTTTATTTGTGTATATCATTACATATATGTACACTTAGAAATTAAAATTATTTTAGATTATAAATTCTAGGGGTTACTTTTTGGGGGGTGGAGAGTCGGGGAGGAGGGGGGCGAAGGGGATGGGGGGATGGGGGGAAGAACATTTTCTTTATTTGTGAGCAAGGGATTTTTTTGTTGGGAGATAAATTTTCCAAATATTTTTAGTTCATTAGTAGTGAGTGTATGATTCATAGATCTCTTCAATTTAATGTTAAGGATTGAGAGATATATATTCTTGCTAATTTCGTTGGGAACTTTTTTTTTAGTTGGAAAAAAAGGATGTATCTAGCTAATTATTTTTAGAATATTTTATAGAGGTTATGTCATTTTGATTTTTTGTAGTATGTTGTAATATATTTATATGTTTGTGATGCAATAATTTTATATCATCTCCATTCTACCACTTTGAGACAGTAATCCTCCCAATATAGCATTAACTCCAATTATAATATCTAAGATTGTTTACACTTAGGAAGTAATTACAATATATAGAGTTTTGCTAAAGACAATTACTATTATCTAATGTATGTTGGATAAATACTTTTATTATAATTTACCATAGGGGTAACTTATAAAACTTATACAACCAACTAATTTACTTAATACATATATCAAAATAAGGTTTACTAACATTGCCTTAAAACCCTAAGTTCATCTACACACACCTTTTCACATCCCCTTCCCTTCCCTTTCTTATCCACATTTTCCTACACATGTCTTTATCATTTCTCTTCCTACACCTGCATCACCTTTGTTCCCTTTGACCACCACTTCATCTTTCATACCCTTCCTTCACTTAGTCATCTTCCCCATCTTTAGCTTCCCTTCACTTTAAATTCCCCATACCCTAACTTATATATCCTTAGTTGTGACCTTTTGTTTCCTTTTTCTTATCTTAGGTTCCCCCACCTTACCTTTCCTATCCACTTTCCCTATCTTTAGATCACCACATATTCCCTTAGTAACCACACATCTTATACTAGACCTTGGTTAGGCCCCATCCCTAGCTTCCCCTTGGGATGGGGGGGGGGAAGAACATTTTCTTTACTTGTGAGCAAGGGATTTTTTTGTTGGGAGATAAATTTTCCAAATATTTTTATTTCATTAGTAGTGAGTGTATGATTCATAGATCTCTTCAATTTAATGTTAAGGATTGAGAGATATATATTCTTGCTAATTTCTTTGGGAACTTTTTTTTTAGTTGGAAAAAAAGGATGTATCTAGCTAATTATTTTTAGAATATTTTATAGAGGTTATGTGATTTTGATTTTTTGTAGTATGTTGTAATATATTTATATGTTTGTGATGCAATACTTTTATATCATCTCCATACTACCACTTTGAGACAGTAATCCTCTCAATATAGCATTAACTCCAATTACAATATCTAAGATTGTTTACACTTAGGAAGTAATTACAATATATAGAGTCTTGCTAAAGACAATTACTATTATCTAATGTATGTTGGATAAATACTTTTATTATAATTTACCATAGGGGTAACTTATAAAACATATACAACCAACTAATTTACTTAATACATATATCAAAATAAGGTATACTAACATTTCCTTAAAACCCTAAATTCATCTACACACACCTTTTCACATCCCCTTCCCTTCCCTTTCTTATCCACATTTTCCTTCACATGTCTTTATCATTTCTCTTCCTACACCTTCATCACCTTTTTTCCCTTTGACCACCAATTCATCTTTCATACCCTTCCTTCACTTAGTCATCTTCCCCATCTTTAGCTTCCCTTCACTTTAAATTCCCCTTACCCTAACTTATATATCCTTAGTTGGACCTTTTGTTTCCTTTTTTATATCTTAGGTTCCCCCACCTTACCTTTCCCATCCACTTTCCCTATCTTTAGATCACCACATATTCCCTTAGTAACCACACACCTTATACTAGACCTTGGTTAGGCCCCATCCCTAGCTTCCACTTACATGTCCTCTTTACCCATTGTGAGGTATTTACTACATTATCCCTTAATTTCCAATCCTTCCTTACCTACCCCACATTGTAGGTAATATTAGTCACCATACCACCCATATTTCCTTTCTTGACCATAGTTTCCCTATTCACTCATTTGTGTCCTATCTTCCTAGCTTTCCAAACCATTATTTTTTCTCATCTTTGGTCCAGATTCTTGTATGTTTTTGTTAACCACTTCATCTACTAGGCTCCCCTAGTTATACCATTACCCATATATCCCCATATTTATCTCTTTTTTTTCTCGCTCCTAGTCTAGCATATTTTCCTAATTGATCCCCCTTACCTAGATTATATATCTCAACTTTAATATCCTTCGTATTGTCCTTCACATTGTAGGGCCCTTATCTAAAGCCTACCATGGCCCATAGTTTGACCCTTTCATACTATTGACGATGTCACTACCTTCTATAATATATGTGAACCAGTGGAGTTAACCTATTCTAAGTGATGCAAAACAACATGCAACAACAAGGAAAACAACACTAACACCCCAAGATAAGCCTAATTGAATTCAAAACAAAGAAAGATAACAAAAAGTAGATATTTACCTTATCTTGAATTGATCTTTTGGTTGGCCCTTGATGGTTGATTTCATGTGCTCCTTTCAATGGCAAGACAAATGAAAGTGGATGCAAAATGATGTATGCAAGATGAGGATTCAAATGAAGGATGTGGGTAGTTGAGAAAATGAACAAGATAGATGCAACATTTGAGAGCTTAAGGTATGCAACAATGGTGGGTATGGGCTTGAGAAATGAAGTTGGTTGAATGTTGAATGAGTTGTGTTGTGAATTCATAATGAATTAGAATGAAAGAAAAATCCTTCATTTTATGGAGAGAAACCTAGGGGTTGAGATTTTTCCACCATGGGCAAGATGGAGGGTTGAGATCTTGCCACCATGGGCAAGATGGATAAGGAAACATGAGGTGGAAGATGGCATGTCATGGGAAGGTACTTGTAAGTACCTTGGAATAAGGATGATGTGACCTCTCAATGATCGCATGGGGAAGAGGAGAATTTTGGATGAATAAAAAGTGAATTTAAAATTCACATGATTGGAAAATCTTGTGGATAAGACAAGGTTCCCAAAAAGAGAGGTGAGAAGTACCTTGGATAAGACAAGGTACTTAAAAAGGTAAGTACTTACCCACATGTGACTAATACGACAAGTCAAAGGTTCTAGAAGACCTTGACACATGTGATTGATGTGATAAGTCAAAAGGTTCTAGAACTTTGCATGGGAATAAGGAGAGTCTTGGAAGGATAAAAAAGAATTAAAAAATTCTTTGGGGGAAGAGAGGGGTCTTGGATGAATAAATGTAAATTAAAAATTCACATGGGGAAGAGAAAAAGGAATTAAAAATTCCTTGGGGGATGGAGAGAGTTGACCAAGATGTTGATTGAATTAGCTAATCAGTGATTAGAAGATAATTAGGGGTTAATGAAGATTAGAAGTCAACTTGCAAAAGTTGGAAGATGTGACACATCCTAATCAAGGATTAGACATGTGCACATCCCTAATGATGGGATTAAGAGGTTGATTAAGATTAAGAAAATGATGTGACATGTGATGAATTAAATAAATGTCATATTTATTTAATTCATTTGATGAAAAGGGGAGTAAAGGGGTAAGGAATTTAATTACACGCCCATCATCTTTCCTCTTAGTCACTCCTTTGAATGACTAGGGTATCTTTTCCAATCTAACCATCTTCATCTTAGTCTTATCTTTTAATATTTTTTGAAATGATGCTACTTCGTAACACCATCTCAAAGAGGGGAAAAATGTAGACACCTAAATTTGGACAATTACATTTGTCTAAATTTGTCCCTTTTTGTCTAAACACCCCCTTATTCACGTTAATTGGGTAATCTTGTTATTATCTAATTAATACCCTTAATTATCCTAAGTCCCTAAGGTATCTAGTTAAATAATTAAATACCTTACCCTCTTTAATCCCCCTTTCATCAAATGAATTAAATAAATATGACATTTATTTAATTCCTTGCATGTCACATCATTTTCTTAATCTTAATCAACCTTCTAATATCATCATTAGGGATGTGCACATGTCTAATCCTTGATTAGGATGTGTCACATCCCTAATGATGAGATTAAGAGGTTGATTAAGATTAATAAAAGGATGTGACATGTGAGGAATTTAATTCATTTGATCAAAGGAGAATTAAAGAGGGTAAGGTATTTAATTATTTAACTAGATACCTTAGGGACTTAGGAGAATTAAAGGTATTAATTAGATAATAGCAATATTACCCAATTAAGACGAATAAGGGGGTGTTTAGACGAAAAGGGACAAGTTTGAACAAATTTAAGTGTCCAAATTTAGGTGTCTACAATATCAATGAGAACTTTGACCAAAAGGCCCATTTGGCCCATCAAGATATGTAACAATATTTACACATTGTGGGCCAAATACAACAAGTTACGATCGATGTCAAAATCCTAAGAATTTCCCCAATTATTCTAGGCTAATAGACATGTTACATAAATTATTAATTGACCTCTCAAGCCGATAGATGTTGTAGAAAACCAACCATATATCATATATGTAAATGCACCTTCTTCTTCATTTGTCCATTCTTCTTTTAACTCATCTAGAGCATCTACTTTTGAAGTGTCTTCCATAACACTATCTTCCTCTATTGAGATACCTCTGAGCATCCCTCTACACTCTCATAGGTTCATTTTATTTCCACACCTCCTAGTTCTACTATTTTTGGAATACCCCAAATAAATACTAGTATCCCTCCCTTTCAATCACAGATATATAATCCTTCCTTGACATAGACACAACTCTCACCATCCTCATCTTTTGTATCCTTCACCTCCTATTCCTTGGTACATTTATCTCGCCATATGACATATATTTCATCTCATTTCTCACTATAGTGATATCCTTCATGTGTATTAATATCTCCATAGTTACCTTTTTCAAGAATCATTCCACATCTCTTTATCAATATATTTTGATTACATCTATATCCTATACAACTTTTCAACCATCCCTTTGTTCCCTTTTACTACTACCCTACAAATTTATTTTCAATTTTGTCATCCATTTCTCTTACCATATTTTTCATGTGTATGCCTCCTAATTATGATGCTCTTCTCCCATCTCTATCTCCTTCATACTCATATTCATGTTGAGAAACAAGGTAAAACTATTGTAGTAAAACATCTTACAAGTGTATGTAAATATAAAACATAATTGTTTATCCAAGGAAAAACCATATGAACATAAGATTAATGTAGGGAAACACTTTTCGTAAAAGCACTCCTCCATAGTGCATAGAGAATAAAAATGTTAGATAATGTAAAATAATATAGCTCAAAAAATGGGTGAGCATAGCAAAAATTGCAAAAGGCGGATTGGAGTTTGAGTGAATGAAGCAGACAGAGAGCTGCCAATCTTGGAGTTGAGGAGATATCCTCAATGAGACACTGGCAGAGTTGGTGCAATAAAAGGGATCATAGGTATTCACAACCATTCAAATGTGATACAAGTCGTAGAGGAAACTCTAACCAACATATATCTCAGGTCTCAACGGATGGAAACTTCATGGAGGGCATCAAGTAACAAGTTGGAATAACTTCAAGTGAAATCAAAAACCAAAATAGCAATGGAATTTCAATAAAAACTATCACAACAATCAAAAGGAATGTTTGAATCGTCGTCACTAGGGAAATCAGGCCTCAAGAACAAAGGTAGATGTGTATGGTTGGCTTGGGTAAAAAGCTAGAGAGACCACTGCAAATCATTTTGACCAGAAAATGGTGGGTAATGGATGTGACACAGAGGTTCGAAGGGAATATGAAGATGTAGGTGCATAGATGCCTCCATTCGCAACAGGGGAAAATTTGATATAGTTGAATCATGGAAAAATCAAGCAAACATATGGAGATGACAATAGTCAATCATGGAGAATGCAAATGAATTGGAGGGATAAGAATTGATTTGATAGATTAAAAAACCTAGGTTAGGGAAAAGAAGCAAATGGAAGAAGGAAGAATGATATGGCAATGGTAATCCCTTCCAAAATGTTGCAATAAAATAAAAACCATTTAAAGGAGAAAGCCTTTCTTTCCAAGTGGTGCAATAGAGGAAGCCCAAGAGAGAAGATTCCGAGATGGTGGTCAAAAAACTGGGGTGATGAGGTAAGTATAATTTTTTTATCGAATAATTTCCTATTGGTTGTTTGTTCTTCTATGAAACTCAAACAATCTATAATAGAAAATAAAACCCTAATTATGGAAGGGATGGGTTATTATTTCAAAGAATGGGAATCAAACTTCAACCCAAAAAATATGTGATGGAAAAACTGCCAGTATGGGTTAACCTTTATAATATGCCAACTGAGTATTGGAGTGGGGAGGTTTTGGAGAGGATAGGTGAAACATTAGGATCCTTCATAAGCTTGGATGAAGACTCACTCCAAGGAGAGTGAAACACCCATGTGAGAATTTGTATAGAGATAAATCTGAATAGTCACAAATGGGAGGAATGAGAACTTATCACAAAGGAGGGAAGATGGTTTCAAAAGGTGGAAAGGAACTTTACTCCTAAATAGGTAGGAGAGATGAAACCTTTAAAAGCCTTTTTGAATGGTGGAAGGAAGGAAGAAAAGAGGTTAGGTGAAGGGGTAAAGAAAGGAACAGTGGCAGAGTGTAAATCATTAGAAGATGAAATCCAAGAAATGGAAGAAGAACAAAACCATCAGATAATGAAGGGCATAGAGGAAGTTCAACTATTGGTCAAGGAGACCTATAATCCCCTCAATGAGGAGAATATATATTATGGTCTAGATATACTAGAAGAAGGGGAGATAAGGTAGGAACTAGAGGCTCTAGAAGTAAGCAGCGAGTTATTGGGGCTAATAGAGGTGGTGCAAAGGGATATGAATGGATTTGCAGTTAAGGAAGATAATAACTCGCGGGAAAATTTTGTGCCTCTAGGGGGATAATGGAGGAAGAAGGTGAAACAAATAAAGGAGAGATGATTAATGGTGAAGAAGAGCTAAAGGAAGACCCATACACAATATTGACCCCACAAGTAAAAATTTAAACTAGGTATCAAGCAGATGAAAAATGCCAAAAGAATCCCCAGATTGTGATGAAGGAAGAAAGAAAGGGAGAAAGAAAAACATAGAGAAGAGGTTAGTAGATGGTGATGTGGAAGGTCAAGTAAAAATTACCAGGCTCTTAAGATCAGGGAATGGAATTACCCTTTCCAAGGAGCAATGATGATATATTCTTGGAATATAAGGGGCTTAAACACCCCTAACAAGAAGCACTTGGTGAGGTGTTTTTTGGAGACATCAATGGAAGATATTTTATGATTCAAGAATCTAAGATGAACAAAATAGAAGTGGAGTTATTTAGAAGTGTAAGTTTTGGCAAGAAAAAATAGTGGAATATGAACGTGCCTCTAGGGAACTAATTACATTTTGGAAACCACAAGCTGTGTATAACAAGTTGGTGGAAACTCACAGACATTGGCTAGCATGCAAGGCAAAAAGTTTAACTTCAAACTTGGCATTCATCACAGTGAATGTATATGGTTCATCTTGTTGCCTAAAGAAAAGGGAGGTATGGGAGGAAATAGGAAATTTCTTCATGAATGCCTCAAATGAGTTCTTTATCCTAGGTGGGGACTTCAATGCTATTCTCCATAGCCAAGATAAGAATGGGGGGTCAAAAGAAAGTATCTATCTCAAACAAATTTTGAAGAGTTTGTGAGGGAAAATCATTTGTTGGAGATCCAAATGGCAAATAGGGATTTCACTTGGACTAACAAAAGATTAGGATTCAATAGTATAGCAGAGAAATTGGATAGACATTTGTCTAAAGGTGATTTAGTTGCTTTTCCATTCTCTTTAGAGGGTAGCATTGTGCCACAATCTGGATCTGATCACTACCCAATCAAGCTAGAAATTTTAGAGGACAAAAGGCTTATAAGACATCCTTTAAAATTTGAAAATATGTGGTTTAAAGATCATAACTTCATGAGATTGACAGTGCAATGGTGGACTAAAGCGAAACTTGAAGGAACTAATATGTTTGGCATAGCAACAAAATTGAAAATGATCAAACAACAATTAAAAGTTTGGAATAAAAATCACTTCAAGAATATGTTTGAAACAAAAACAAGGCTAAAAGAGGAATTAAAAGCTTTGAATGAAGAGGTAATCTTAGTTGGAATGGATAAGGAGAAGTTTATGAAGGAGTTGCTAAAGGATTATATAGAGGTACGGGTCAAAAAAGAAATATATTGGCCGAAAAAATTGAGGGAGACTTGGATCAATGAGGGAGATAAGAACTCCAAATATTTTCACAATGTGACAAAAGTTAGAAGTAACAAAAGTTAGAAGGGACAACAATCATATTAAAAAAATCAAGAGGGCATATGGGGTCATCTTAGAGAACTCGAAGGACATTGAAAAGGAAACCATGGCTTACTTTAGTAATTTTCTTAATAATCTAGAAGTATAAGATCTAGGATCTCAAAACCATCTCTTACAAAACATACCTAAGCTAGTAACTGAAGCACAAAACAAAATGTTAATGGAGAAATTATTAGAAGAAGAGATAAAATCTATTGTCTTTCAATCACACCCTGACAAAGCTCTAGGCCTTAATGGTTTTCCAGCCAATTTTTTCAAAAATGTTTGGATATAGTGAGAAAAGTGTTGGTGGATGCTATAGAAGATTCAAGATCTTCAGGTATGGTTCTAAGGGAGATAAATAATGTGTTCTTAGCACTCATCCCCAAGAAGGAGAAACCTATTTCGTTGATGGTTTTCGACCAATAGTATTGTGTAATACCCTTTATAAAATAATGGCAAAGTTAGATGCAAACTAGTTGAAATTAATAATTTCAAATTTGATTTTGGATGAACAAACTAGTTTTGTGCCCAAAAGGTCTATTTTGGAAGGTGTAATAATTGTTCAAGAAGCAATTCATTCTATTCAACATAGAAAATATACAAAGCATGTTGATAAAACTAGATATCAAGAAGGCATATGATAGAGTGGATTAGAGATTTTTATACAAGGTCTTAGAGGCCTTTGGATTTGATTTACATTGGGTGAATTGGATCTTTAATTGTATATCAAGCCCAAGATTCTCTATCCTTCTAAATGGATCGCTTGAAGGTTACTTTGAGGCATCAAGAGGAATCAAGAAAGGGGACCCCCTTTCCCCTTTCCCCTTTATCATAATGGTTGTTGCCCTTGGTAGAGCAATTAACCTAGTTGTTGATTCAAGGAGTATAGAAGGTATTAAGATAACAAGTAGCATGCTAGCAATAACGCATCAATAGTTCATAGATGATACCATGCTCTTTGGGGCTGCAAAAAGAAGGGAAGCACAATGTTTAAAATAAATCCTAGATTTATACACTATTACATCTGGGTAGGAGGTAAGTGAAGCTAAATCTAAAATTTTCTTCTTTAATACAAAACCCAAGAAGAAGCAAGAGATATCTAGGGCTTTAGATTTTAAGAAAGTTTAGCTTCCAACCACTTATTTGGGCCTTCATTTAAGTAAAGGATTGAGAAACAACAAGTTATGGGATCCCCTAGAAAACAAAATAAATAATCGGTTGGCATCATGGAAGGGGAAGTGGCTCTCCTGGGCAGGCATAATTGTGATGATAAAGGTTGTCATATTTTCAATTCAGATCTACCTATTGTCTTGTCTTTCTTTACCAATGATTATCACAATTTAAATCAAAGCATGAGGAAGTTCTTTTGGCAAGGAATGTCAAAACAAAAGAAGATTGTGTTAAATGCTTGGGATAAGATATGCAAAGCTAAAGAGGATTGTGGTGTGGGGCTAAGAGATTTGGTAAAATAGAATAAAGCCCTAGGAGAAAAAATAATTTGGAAAATATGCACAAATAATGAAGCAAAGTGGGGCAAGATCCTCTAGAACAAATATTTAAATGGTAGCAATCAGAGTAATATACCAATTTCTGAGAATCTACCCAAAGACTCGAGAATTTGGAATTTTATGATAGAGTATCGCCCATTAATTATAAATTATCTCTCATGGGACATACATGATGGAAGGACAACATTATTCTGGGAAGAATCGTGGAGGGGTTATCCAAGCTTGAGTAATATTTTGAATATAGAACATACACAAAGAATATTATCCCAAATGTGGGGAAGGAAAGTTAGATATTATTTGGAAGAAAGAAATGCTAACATGGGATTCATAATTGACACTAGAAAGACCCTGACAATATGGATTTACCTCAAAATGAAATTGAGCAATTTAAGCTAATCCTCAAAGATAGATTTGTTTACATTCAAGATGGCAAGGATGAATTAGTGTGGGCATGATCCAAATATAGGGTAGTAAAATATAAAGGATGGTTATGAAATTTTGGGGAAAATAGAAGAAAAACCAACTCTTCCCCTACAGTTGTGCTAAAGCAACCAATGTCTTCCAGAGGCTGGCACCTTTGCCTAGGCAATACTCCAAAATAGGATCCCAATAGCAAATAAGTTTACAAAAATAGGATACTCAAGCCCCACAAGATGTGTTCTTTACAAAGGTGAAGAGGATAATGTCAATCATCTTCTATTAGGTAGTCCATACATGCATGCTTGTTGGAGGTGGTCATGTGCTAATCTTGGTTGGGTCAACACACTTCCAAATGACATCCTCACTCTTTTTAAAACATGGCCATTAATAAAAAGAATACCTTTTCGCAAGTTTATGGAAAATTTTCCCTTCAATATTGGCGTGGAAAATTTGGAAGGAAATAAACAAAATATAAATTCCAAGATATGGAAAGGCCCCTACTGTCATTTCTAAACAATCTTGAAGCAACTATTATAGAATTAGCAAATAGTAGGGTAGCACAAATGAACATTCAAAAATGTATTTCACAGATTGGGATGCAAAGATGAGACAAGTTTGGTATGGGCTTAAAATTCCATCTCTTGGATGCATGGAACTAGGAAAGGCTAAGAATGTAAGGAAGAATATAGTCTGGTATCCCCTGTGAAAAAATTCATACAAAATGAATTTTTATGGGGCCTCCAAAGGAAATCTCAAAGTTTTTGGTGTAGTTTGTATTGTTAGGGATTGGGAAGGAAAAAAATGGTGAGCTTTTGCAACCCCTATAAGGGAACAAACAATAAAGTTGAGTTTCAAGCTCTTATTTTGGGTTTGCAATTATACAAAGAACTAAAGATAGATTGTGTTGAAATTGAAGGTGAATCTTCTCTGGTCATCATGCCAGCAAAGTTGGGAAAGTTTCCAACTAGAATTTATAGCCACTGGTGGATAAGGAAAAAGAGTTGATTGGAAAGTTCAACAATTTCACGATTCAACACACCTTCACAGAAAATGTGGGGCAAATGGGATTCAAAAAAGAAATTTAGATACGGAGTTGAGGCCTCTCTCAAATTAAATAGTTGCAAACTGAAGGTCAAAAAGTAAAAAGCTTGAAGGTGAGAGTGTTGTAATGGTGGTGTCAATATAGAAAGAACAAGAAAATTGTGAATGGAAAACCTTCATCTACCAAAAAAACATTTTAATTCTCATGTGAATTGAGAAACTTATGATGTTGATCATTTTGTCAACTTTAGGGCAGTTGGTCACAATTAAAAGCTAAATGACTCATTCTTATTTTAGCATTAACTTGTTGTTTGGTTGTTAATGTTGGCTCGGGGTTGATAGTAGATTTAACTTAAGCCTCTACGCATCCAATATTATTTCGCATGGGGTGTAATTAATTCATCCTCAATTTGTATGGTTCAATGACCTCAAGGTTTTGTGAAAGGTACAATGGAATGCCAATTCATTAGCATTTATTT
>VDFB02340642.1:0-22894 GCA_007258455.2 Sequoia sempervirens | reverse complement strand
TTGTCCTCGTATGTCACCTTTCATTATCTCTTTTGGGTTAGTTGATCACCTTTCATGTACATATAAGAGCAAGCTTGGGATGTGGACAACATGCCTTAAGTTTTCGAGTAATTGGTTATTTACTTGATTAATTAAACAATATTTGGTTAATTAATTAAGTTCCCTTTTATCTCTTTTACACTTAAGCTAACTTTAGGTGCATAATAATTAATTATTTTATTAATTATTAATGTGCAAGCCTAGGGTTTTCCTTTTTAGGTTTTTTTGACCTATATGAGGTTGTAAACTTTTCTTTTGTAAATTAATTCTTTTACACATTGGCAATATTGAGCTCCACATCTTTGAGCATTTTTTTGTTGCTTCTCTTTGCTTCTCCCTGTAACAGGTGTTTTCAACTTGCAGATATCTTTGTGCTCCTTCAATATTTGATGTGACAATCAGAGTGCTATACACATTTCTCTTAACCTGATGGAGCATCAAAGGACAAAGCACATTGAGCTTCATATGCATTTCATCAAACAGTTGATTCAGGATGGTTCTCTCATCTTGGAGTATATTCCCACTGCCGAGCAGGTTGTAGACATCTTCATGAAGCCTTTTGCCTCGCCGTGCTATCTTCAGTTGCGCTCTATGCTTGGGGTGAAGGAAGTTGTCCTTGGGGGGTCTTTATGAGGCCTTCCTTCCTTCATGTTTCTTTCAGCATGTTCTTCTATCTCTTTTTGGAGAGGAGTTTTTTTTTCCCACTGGGTTTTCTCCTTTTTCTCCGTTTCATAGAGATTTCCTTGTACTTGGGTACCTGATTTGGCCTTGTTGCCGGGACCCATTGTTGTTTGCTTTCTGTAGCTTCTTCTAGGTTTTAGCTTCTCCCTAAGTCTAGCTTAAGGGGGGGTGTTAGAGTAATTGGTTACTTACTTGATTAATTAAACAATATTTGGTTAATTAATTAAGTTCCCTTTTATCTCTTTTACACTTAAGCTAACTTTAGGTGCATAATAATTAATTATTTTATTAATTATTAATGTGCAAGCCTAGGGTTTTCCTTTTTAGGTTTTTTTGACCTATATGAGGTTGTAAACTTTTCTTTTGTAAATTAATTCTTTTACACATTGGCAATATTGAGCTCCACATCTTTGAGCATTTTTTTGTTGCTTCTCTTTGCTTCTCCCTGTAATAGGTGTTTTCAGCTTGCAGAGATCTTTGTGCTCCTTCATTAAGTTGACTTGCATGTGACATACTCCTTCATGATGTATTTTAATTTAGAAACATATGACTTGGCATAGGGCTTTCCGAATAAGCTCTCATGTCCTCTTCTACTTTAAAGAAATTTCTCACAACAATGGTGTTAGCAACCGCTTTAAAGTGGGGGCATACATCGACACTCATGTTTCATTGTGTGATTTTCTTTCTTCTTGTGATGTTTCCTTTTCTTGGTGGTGTCATTGGGCTTGATATCCTCTTAGAGCATGATATTTCTTTGATTTTTCCTCTCTTGGAGAAATTAGGCACAATGTTTCCTAAGAAGAGACCTTGCATGAACTAAGAAAAATCCCTTTGAACATTCCTTACACTATTTCACATTTACAATATTTGTTATATGGTCACCTTGCATAACACACTTTGCATGCATGCAGAGCCATCTTGTTTGTTCATGAGCTCCAAGCATACAGAGTTTTTCTTGTCTCATGAAGCTTAAAGATCATTTTTGTGTGGCACCTTATTAAAGTTATCAGGAGATATAAATTTGGTATGGTTTGAGTGGGAAGTCCAACCGATGCATGACTCTCCCCATAGCCACTCATGTGTGTGTGTGAGTACATACAAGCCATGAGTGTATGTGTCTCACCTTTTTGGACTTCTCACCCAGCAGACATCCAAGACTTTCATTACCATAGAGTGAGTATGCATTTTTTGGACAAAAAACCAAGATTTGATCCACATCATGTTGGAAAAATGGCCAAAGTTTGATCCACCTTTTTTAACTTTTCCTATTTTTGTTCTTCTTTCTTCTAGTCATTGACACTGTATGTTCCCGTATCTTGTTTTTTTGTATATCATACACCTTGTGCATGTCCTCCTGTGCTTATGTTGGTTTGATATAGCATCTTGGATCTTGGTGGCTTGATCACCTCCTTGATCTTTGTTATCCTAGATCTGATGTCGGCTTGTAGTGTTGTAATTTTGGGAATTTTTGCATAATTAAGTATAAATACAGGGTTCTTTCACTCATATTCTCATCAAGCATTCAAGAGATTTCACAAGAGTGTTTGAGAATTCACAAGAGAATTCAAGAGCATTCAAGGGCAGATTATCAACCATTTTAGAGCAACATTCAAGTGCCAATCATCATGTAAAGGATTCCATATGTCATGTTTGTTATTGTGCTAACAATTGTGATGTACGGTTTATGATTCAAGCAATTTTTTTAAGTAAGATCAACATAATTCAAGCAAGAGTCAAGAACCCCATCCATTGCATCCATTTCTTGCATATTTGTAGCACCTTATTGCTAGGGTTTGGTGAGTTGCAACATTGCTATTTGTTCATTCATCAAATGTTCTCCATTAATATTTTCTTTCATTTCAAGGTTTAATTACCAACAAGGGGTTTGACCAAGGAAAACCCTTATTGACCAACCTGACAAATTTTTTTCCCTCTCCTCTGTATTTGATTTGCAAGTTTAGGTTGCATATTTCATAAGGAGTGAGATTGGAGAAAAGTTGTCAAGTAATCAAGTTGTCAAAGTTGTCACTAAGACTTGAAGAAAATTGGAGATCACCTACATGTTGCAAATCAGAGATTCAGATCTGGAAATTAGTTAGGAAGGATAGAGCAGATAGATAATAGCATAATCAACTTTTAAAGCTTCAAAAAATCCCAACTAGACCAATTCATCACTTCTGGCGAATGAGTCCCAATTCTTATTAGTTTTCAAGATTTTGAAGTTTTGGATACCCCTTTGGAAGAATTTTGTTCTTGCACATTTTCCCAGAAAATGGACTGATTTTCCCAACTTGGTAGATGAGTCTTAGTCATCCTTGACAATAGATTTTCTAGTGTTCAGAACCTCCATTATGTCTTCTCTAGATTCCCAGGTGCACACTTTTTGTTTTACATTTTTCTATGTTGTTTTGTTCACTTTTCTAGGTCATTTAGAGTTAGTTTGTATTCAATTAGGTTTTTGCATCACATCTTGCATTTCATTGTCTTTTCCAAGTTTACACTTGGTGGTGAACCCCTCATTAGATCGTATTCAGTTCCTAGGACAACCCTATTGCAAGATATCTTTCTCTTTTGCATTGGGATCTCTAAGGTTATCCTTGAGTGGAATACCTTTAGGAAAGTGGGTGTGATAGCACTTAATCTCCCTATCAACCATTTTCTTAGGTTTCATTTGCTAACTTTTTGACCTAGTGGGACTCATTTTCCATTCTAGACGAATCAGTCCCAATTTTGGATTTTTGTACAAGAGCAGGTTTCGGGAAAATGGGTATCCAAATATGTAAAGATCCTCAAAAAACACCTACAATGGGACTCATTTTCCACTTGTGGCGAATGAGTCCAGTTTTGAATTTTTGGAAATTCAAATTCTGAATTTGCTCTTCTCAGTCTGCTCAATCTACTCCTTCAGGTTCTCGGATCTGAAACTCTGATTTCAGGGCTATAGATGTCCTTTTAATTAATATTATGACCTTGAAAATTGGGATACAACTCCAACAAGCTTGTAACCTAATCTTCAATGATCTTCAAGTCTTCAAATCACCTAGATCTACAATTACACAAAGAAAGAGAGCAAAAATGTTGATCGTTAGGGAATAGGGGTTTGCCTTGGTCAAACCCCTTGTAGGCAATTAAACCAAATGATGAGATAATGAAATGAAGGTATGAAACATGAAACAAAGAACATGAATCATGGACAATGATACCTTGAATAAATCCTTGTAGATGATTTCTTTTAAATCTACAACTTAACATGAAATGGCCATGAAGGATGTAGATCTTGATCTTTGAAAATAGGAATAGAACAATGCTTGGTCTTGGATCTTCAATGATATATCACAATATTAGCTCAATAAAATGCTTTATACTTGATAACCTTGACATGATTATGGATCTTGAATTGCTACCACAAGTGATGAAGAATTTTACCCTTGAATGTCTTAGTTTTGATCTTGAATGCTCTCTAGATGATCTTGTAAAGACTTGGAAATGCTTAAATATTTCTTGCTTGACTTGATAACATGAATGTATGATGAAATAGTGATTTGAAAGCTTTCTTATATAGGCAATCCACTCAAATGACCATTAATTTGATCCCCAAGGCTGACATGGAAGAAATTTGAATTAAAAACCCATTGTTCCCACTCAAAACCTTAAAAATAGGCCAAATGGGACTCATTCACCATCCTACGTGAATGAGTCCCACCTAGATGGAACTTATTCACCCAAGGTGGTAAATGGGTCCCATAGGGGATATTTTAGTCCTAAAGTGTTAGGGAATTAAGGAATTAGGATTATATGTCGATCTTGTCAGGTTTTTAGTTAAAATATGCCTTGGGATGCACAATATGGGGTCATAGGGACCTATTAATGATTATATAAAGGTTGATATAAATGCAAGGGAGCCCAAAATTCAATGTGAAGGTGTAAATAAATACACTTTACAACACTAAATTAAGGAAAAATTAGGTCTATTTAGCTTAGAACGACCCTAAATCTCATGTGTATGTGTAAAACACATTACAACACTAGATTAGGTCCACTTTGGTTTACAAGCCTCCCAAATTTAATGTGAAGATGTAAATAAATACATTTTACAACATTAAATTAGGGAAAAGTTAAGTTAATTTAGCTTAAAAAGGGCCCAAGACCTAATGTGGATGTGCAAAAAACCTCACAACACTAGATCAAGGTGATATCAAGTGCAATTTAGCATTAATTATTCCTGAGTTAAGCAAGGAAAAGGCATACTTTTTTGGTGACTCCACACTTACAATTGTCTTTTATTGCTTGAAAATTTTGCAACTTGTTGCACACTTGTATGTAGAGTTACATAATCGTAAATTAGGAAAATTTTAGAAAATAATTCACTGTCAGACCTATTTTCACATTGACCTAAGATCCTTAAACAATATAACAAGCAACTAAACTTTAAAATCTACAATAATCTTTGCAGGACATAGTCGCCCTAGGCAACCTAGTCTAGGTTTTTTTGTTCGAGTTTCTGTGACAAAACCCTCTTAGGATCCTTTATCCAGATTTGAGTTCAATTTTTTAGTTCAATATTATATATATCAATTTAAAACTCATTGCAAGCATATTGTTGTCATAATGGCTAAGTATTTTGGTAAAATGTTGACTTCATTGAAATCTTTGGTTGATGTTTTATGTTGTGTGTTTGGAAATGACCCCAATTCAAATGATGAAACGTAAATTCCTTCATCACCCTTGATGTATATCTTCTTAATGAATATATCTTGAGGCAAGTTGAGGAAATCGTGAATGAATTCATAAAAAATAATTACCTAACCTTGAGTCAAACAATGTGTTCTTTACCCTTCAATGGAATGGCCTAATCACCCATATCAACAATCAACACCACCCAAAATACCACCACTTGAATTGTTCTCTAGCTCACATATGGAAAGCGATTTACAATCCATACATCAACCAACATGCATGAAAGTACCTATTGGTAACAATCACAAGGAAAACATACCACCCAATAATCTTCCATCATATGAGAATAAATTCACAAGCACACTTATTAGCTTAGAGCATTGCTATGACCAAGGCTTTAGGATCTTGACAAAACAAGGATGCTACATAAAGAATGAACATGAAATCCATGATATTTTAGAGCAAACACCATCCAAAGGCACCAAAGGCATAGGTTACAAAGGTCCTCCACCTTTACAACAAACATTTGCTCCACCAAAGGCATGGTCCTATTAAGAAAGGCTTATTACCCACTCTGCATCCCATTTCTAAGATTGAATGTACCTTAGCTACACTCTTAAAGTTAGGATTCATTACACTACCACCTATCCATGAACGAAGAAATACAAAATAAAATAACAAAAACAAATCCTAATTTTCACATATCATATAACTTTAGGACACACTACTGATGAATGTTGTGATTTGAAAAAGAGATTAAAATAATTTGATCTTGAAAATTATGGAATTAAAATAATAATAGAATAATTTTCATTTACTTTGCTCCTTTCCATGTGGTTTTTTTAGCATCACAAAGTGCTTAGTACCATGCATGGGGGTATAAACTAAGCTTTATGCAATCATATTTCATCTTGCAAGGAGTAGTGTGTCACCATTCATTTTTGGGCTCATCCTTGTCCCTACACTTGGGGGGCAAGGGGTTAGGTAGCCTTGTGTTAGGTACATTCCTTCTAGCAAGGGATCCCTTTCTATCTCCTTAAAAAGTTAGTGTAGCAGGTACACCCAAGAAGAGGACTAGGAAAGAGGAATCCCCTTCATGGTATGTGGGCTCTTATACAGATTTGGAAATGGAAGAGGAAGCTAAAGGTTTTGAGAAGAAAAAAGGGAATGTGAGAAACGCAGAGTCTCCTCCTCCTTCCAAGGTGAAAAGAAGAATTTTGTTAGGGAAGGGTGAAATAAGGAGGTAGGGAAGAATTATGTGGAAAAAGTTGCCCCTACTTTGGGTAAAGGGAAGGAAAAGGTTGGTGAGGTTGTGGAGGAATCGTTGGGTGGCTTGGAGAACGTTCTTGAGGAGTCGATGAAGAGGAAAGGCAACAGAGATATCAAGGTTCCTGATAAGGTGATTGATCTGGAATCTAAGTCATTGGATACAGATAAAGAGAAGGTAGACACCCTGGCTGGTAAGTTTCATACTTTTTCTAAAGCTCTACAGCTAATGGATGGTAATGATTTTGTTCGCATTATGAGAGAGGGTACAACATTTTCTTTCTTCTTAAGTGGCTTCTAAATGAAGTTAAGCAGCTTAATATAAAGATTGATTTTGTGACCCAGTTAATATGTCTCTCACTGATAGTAACAATTTGGAAATGTTGGTCATTAAAAAGGTCAATATTATGCATGGTATCCTCAATAAATTTGTGGCTGATGTTGAAAAGTTAAAGGATGATTATGAGTCTAGGTTGGTTTCTCTTGAACAAAAAGTTTCAAATATTTATGAAGATGTATCACCCTGGTTAGTGTGAGTCGTGTGTCATTGTAGAACAGTGTGGAGGGATTGATAGTGCTAAATGAAAAATCCAAAAAATGGACATGTAAGCCACTCCTCAAAGGGAAGGAGATGCAGGATTTGGAGGATGTGGCCTTAATGGGCAAAGCTGAGATAGATAAGGAGCACTGTCCTTGCATTTAGACCAAGATTAAAATGGATAAAGGTGGCATGGTTTTGGTCAAAGAGCTTAATGATGTAGTTAAGATGCATGAAACATATATTTCCAATGATGTGGAGGTAGTTAGAATCCTAAAAAATTTGCAATAATTGTTGTCTATTTTTTTTTGTCTGCATTTTTTTCCTCTTGTTAGTTGATTGTCTATTGTTGGTTCTTCTAATGGTTTTTTTTCTTTGGGGCTATTTCATTTCAATGATTTTATTAAAATAGAAGCCTAATCCTTTTGTAAAGGGTTTCATGACCCTTCAAAACATGTTTTCCTAATCAAAAACATTTTAAGGGGGGCATATAATCCCATGCTTATTGTTTACATAAGAAGTCCCTTTTTAGTGATGATATCATACATCTCCTAGAAAGTGTGACCTTGTTAATGGAAGTGTGGACTTCTCAATCTATGTTATTGTCTCTTTGGTGGTGATATTAGGCTTGTTATCCCTTAAGAGGGTGAGTTTTCATGGCATATGATGTTCCCTTCAATGGTAATACTATGGCTAGTATTCCCTAGAGTGTGATATTTTATTGCATGACTTGTCCTCTCTTAGTTTTGATTTCATGTGTGATATTCCTTAAGGTGTGACTCTTCATGTATTGAGAAATTCCCATTTTTCATTTTTATAAATCACCTTTTTGTGGTGGTATTGTGTATAATACCCCTTGAGGTTTTGGCATTATCGTTTATGTGCCTTCTTAGGTGTGTTTGGTGTTTATGCACCTTCTTAGCCAAGGTTTTACACCTTCTTAAGTGAGTTTATGGGCCTTCTTAGGTGATTTTTTCATTTATTCACCTTCTTAGGTTAGTCTATGAGCCTTCTTGGGCAATTTTTCCATTTATGTCCCTTCTTAGGCGAGTTTTTATGCCTTCTTAGGTAAGTTTTTGGACCCGTCTTAGGCAATTTTATGTACCTTCTTAGGTGAGGATTTGGAAAGATAGTTCATGGATTTAGCATAATTGGGTCATGAACCTGAGCACCCCTTCCAACATGTTGAGCATAATGCACCTTGCTTGATAGTAGAGTTATGTTTCATGAGTATCTTAGCATAATGCAAGTTTCTAGCCTCATGGAACCCATCATATTTCATGGACACCTAGCATAATGTAGCTTGCTAGCCAGTAGATCCATGTGGATCATGAGTGATGTGGCATAAAGTAGCTTGCTATTCCTCATGAGAACATTCCTTTGACTACAATTTATTCAATGGATGATGTTTGGTAGTTGTGACAAATTTAAGACTAAGGTCTCTTTGCCTTACCAACTCGAATATTTTTAGTACTAACCTTGTGTTTTTTGTGTGTTTATGTTTTCTTATGTTTGTATCATGTTATGTCTATTGTGTCATATTTCAGTGTATTGTGTTGTGTTCTTGTCATGTATGTTTATGTATGCTATCTTGTTGCATGTCATACATGTGTGTTCCTTTGTGTTTATGTTGGTAAATACCATGGGATATTGAATATTGGGGACTTCTGCACTCCCCCTTGATCCTTTTTCATCCTATCTCATCAACATTTGGAAAATCAGGCCCATCTTGACATATTTTCTACTTTAGTGTGAGTCTAAGTGTAATTTCATACTCTCACTAAAGTCGGGGCTAAATGTAGCATTGTAAATTATCACCATTGAAATTTTTGCACTATGTTTTTCTCTCCACTAATTTCTTGGACCTAATTGAAAACCTAATTTCCTAAATTATGCATTTTGTGTCCCATTTTATCATTTTCTGACAAATTGAAAGTGGAATACTAGAGCATTTATTTAGTATTTTTCCCCTGACACCTTAAATCCCAAAAACTAGGGCTAGGACACAGTCACCTAGGGTGACTTAGTCCCCTAATTTGGCTCCAAAATTAATTATGTTGGTGTTAGTATTTTATTATTTTAAATTCAAATGTCCAAAGTTGACTATCGAGATTTAATTTTTGGGAAATTAGAATAATTGTGTATAAATACCTAGTTACTGCATCATTTGAAATTTATCTAGCAAGAACAAGAGATATCTAACATCAAGAGCAAGAATTAATATCAAGAACATTCTCAAGCAAGTCAAGAGAAGCCATTAGAAGACTTATTGCAACAATTCAAGATCCAAGAATCATGTCAAAGTGTATGTGAATTTTGTTCATATTGTTTGTGAGATCTCATCCTTGTAGGTCTTCAAGAAAATGAAGCAAGAAACAATCAAGCCTTGAGGAGATCTTGTATGACTTAAATCCTTCAAGGAAGACATTTTTGGGTGGTGAGTTGCCATCCATTATTGATTCATATTCCTTTATCATCTAGCTTTATCATTATCATTGACATTTCCATTGTGGAAGTGGAAACACTAACATGAGGTTTAACTAAGGTAAGCTCCTAAATGGCACAACCTTTATTCCCTCTTTGAATGTGTAGGTTTCATGTTTGAAGAGGATTGAAGGAAGTTTGAAGATCAATTATCCATTATTGCAATCAAATCCTACATCTTGACAACTCAAAAAAACTTAATTACAAAATTATTTAACAATGATTTGGCAGAATGAAAAGAAAAAAACATAAGCTCAAATCTACCATTGGATGACTATGAAATCAGATCTAGAATCCCTCTAGTAGGACCTAGTCACCCAAGGTGACTAGGTCCTCAAAAATTTGCTTCAAATTTATATCACAGGTGCACAGTGTCTTGCTTAGTCTATTTCTATAGTCTGAATTTTCTTGTGACTTCTCATATTTGTTTTTTTTACATCAAAATAGTCATTTGCACCATTAGACAAGTTGAATCATTACATTTCATTTCCAATTTCATTTTAGATCTGGTCAAGGGCAAGTTGCCTCACCTTTTAGTTTGTAATTCAATCTTATACCCTGTCCAAATCCATCAAACCCCCATTACAAATACACATTATAATGAAACAAGGAAAGGTACCTAAACCCTAGGCCAAATCCTAGAGTATCCATTTTTTCTTCATTTCAATATCATTATCATCATAACCATTTGTGAATGTGGAAACACCAAAATGGGGTTTGACCAAGGTAAGCCCCTCTATGGAACAACTCTTCTCCCATTGTTCTTCTTGTAGGTTATAGGTTTGAAGTGGATTTGAGTGGATTAGAGATTTCAAGGCCTCAAAACTCTATTTCAAGCTTTCATGTACCTTTCATTGTCAAATTAGGGCACTAATTATTTGCAAACTATAGGATTCCTTGAAAATCTAATCTCAACTATTAGAGAACCTAAAATTGTGATGCTTCTATGTAACTTCTAAAAACCTAAAATTTAGCATCTCTAGTCTAGGGTGCATAGTTCCTGAGTCTTGCTAGATCAACCTCAGATTCATATGTTAGGTTCCTCTTTGTCTACACTTTCTATCTATGCTCTAGGTTTATATCTTTCTTCTTTGATTTTTCCATATAATGTAACAATTTGTCATTATAGTCTTAATTCACCTAGTTTGTAACATTTTCATAATCAATCATCATATGTCATCAACCAACAAAAATGGTAACAAAACCTTGACCAGCTAGATTTGGCTCTCCCTTGAGGATAAAAACCAAATAGTTTATCTTGGTTAGTTTTGTGTCCCCCAATGTTGATGGTGGAATGAGTTATTTAGGTTAATTTTTTTCCCTAGATACCATTTCACCACATCACATTGATCATGCACCCAAGACTACATCTCCAAGATTAAGCAACTAAGAACACAAATAAAAGATTCAACATTGAAAAGGAGGATTTATAATTGATTATAAATGTGTTATCCAAGCTTGGTCTTGAATATTCAATGTTTATTTTTATCTTTCACACCCATATTTCTATGGTATCTGTTGATGCCTAAAATTGCTAGGAAAATAGCCTTATGGGAAACTTAGTTAATGGGGGGACCAATTGCACTAAACTGAGTGACCTCCAGATTTTAAAGAAGTTGGATCCTTCTATATTTGGGGGGTTGGAAAGGGAAAAGGAAGCAGATATATAAAATGAAGTTTAATCTAAGGTGATGTGCCAAGAGTTAAGTATGTGGTCACAAGAAATCTTCCTTTTGGATGAGATTTAAGGGCTCATTCAACAATCTACATGTCCAGAAATAACAAAAAGAATAGATTGAAAACCCAAGAAGTTCATCAAATAACATAACATAAATTTCATATGCATTCACTGAACAAGAAGAGTTCAAGACATGATTTGAATCAACAAATTTATATTGAAACTATAGAAGTCTTGTAGATAAGCTACTCAGTACAATAAACATCATAGTATAATGTCTTATCAATTAAATAAGAAAATAAGAGGCTAAAAAAATTGGCATAGTCTGTGAATCTTAATACAATAATAAAAAATAATACAAAAGGCCTACAATCTTTTTCACTTTTTTTTGTGATTTCTGAACCCTTTTTCAGAGAGTTGAAGTAGTATAAATAGATCATTCCACTGCCTGAGAGCCAATAATAGAAAATATTCCCAGGCACAAGTGACGTTTCCTTTCGCAATGATTTTCCAAGGCAATTGCAATAGAAAGATTTTGAAACATGGTCTCCAGTCACCTTTGAACAAGATGCACCCCTCTGCAAAGGATGAATGTGGTCCCAGGGTGGAAGTAGCGAAACTCTCAAGATGACATGTATTTCCCACCCACAGAGTTGGTTAGGACACGTGGTGTAGAGGTAGGGATTCATACTCGTTCATCCCTCCCTTCGATCAAAATCCCCATAGAGAAGTCTGTGTCTCAAACGGTGACTATGGGGTCCGCCAAAAGGTGTGCACAAAATGATGCAATGTGGCATGTAGGTGGAGCTCAGAGGATAAACAAAGGAGAGAGGACTCCTAAAGGCCCATGTTGCAGACACGTGGTGAAAGAGCGGGGCTCGAGAGAGAAGGCAATAAAACCTTCAAAGGCGTGCACAAATGACACGTGGTGAAAGTGGATGAAGGCACTTCAAAAGGGGCCCGAGAATATTCAAACATATGAAGCACAAGTTGGGGCTGATGCAAAATCAGAACAACAATAACCACCTGAAGGGAGCTCTAAGGATTTTAATCCACAGCTTTTGGTGACTATCAGGGGCATTTCGCCTATGGAATGGGAACCCACAATTTTTGGTTCGAAGGCTAGAGACTTATCCATTAGGAAATGGAGTTAGAGCTTTGAAAGTGCAGTCTATAGAGGTATCTAGTTGACTTTGGATGGCATCGATAAGGCACACAAATTCTCTTGCGCTTCATGCAGATCGATAATTTCTTTGAAAGGCAGCTCCATGGAGATCTCGGTCCCAAAATCAAGCTGAAAGAGGAGCCATGCTATTTGATGGGTGGCACCTTCAATATCCGTTGTAGTGGGAGGTTGATTGAATGATTGGAAAATAAATAGATCTCACTACTTTTCCTCAATTTTTGTTGCAATGTGCTCCGTCGTGGCCACTGAATTGTCAGAGAGAAAGGGGGAAGGAAAACCCATTTGAGTCAATTTGGAGAATTACATCCACATATTATTCATAGTCTAACTCAATATTACTGAGAAATTACTAGCTTGAAGGATGTTTGCATGATAATAGATGAATTCCCTTGCCTTTTGGCAGTTGACCTCCAGTCATCGATCCCTGCCTCTGCCAAGTCTACATTTTCCATAGTGTATAATTTGAACAACAACCTCTCGGCATCAGGCACTTTTTTGGTAATGAATTGTGGAACCTACTCAATCATTCCGCGCACCTCCTTACTTAAATTTTCTGCATCTGCCATGAATTGGAGTGAGAGAGCAATTTCTGGATTAGATTGTGTAAGCTTTTTTTGGATCGACGTTTCGGATCACACTCCGTGATCCATCATCAGGATAGAGAGCTCAAGGAGATGAAAAAAGGTTTGTTGCAGACCTAACAGGTATAAAAAGAGGCAGAAAGATGGTAGAGGGATAGAAGGCACAAGGCCCAAGAGAGACAGGGGTGAAATTTCACCCCTGTCTCTCTTGGGCCTTGTGCCTTCTATCCCTCTACCATCTTTCTGCCTCTTTTTATACCTGTTAGGTCTGCAACAAACCTTTTTTCATCTCCTTGAGCTCTCTATCCTGATGATGGATCACAGAGTGTGATCCGAAACGTCGATCCAAAAAAAGCTTAC
This sequence comes from Sequoia sempervirens, assembly GCA_007258455.2. NCBI lineage: Eukaryota > Viridiplantae > Streptophyta > Pinopsida > Cupressales > Cupressaceae > Sequoia > Sequoia sempervirens. The sequence goes on along the minus strand of VDFB02340642.1, from coordinate 9,404 downwards.
ACAATCTAATCCAGAAATTGCTCTCTCATATTCTTATGGATTGTGGAAACCTAATAACATTGATGAATTGGAGTGTTGGTTGCATGGTTAAACAAAAAGACTTGAATTTCTCCCAGTATGAGGCATATAACCGCTAAGCCACCAAAAGTAGATCTGATTGAGGAGTAGGGGGTTGGGAAGGAGTTTTCAAAAGGCCTATCTCCACCTCCTTAAACCCAACGTCTCGTGTTAGCTCTTCAATTTTCTTTTCCGTTGTAGAGAGCCATTCCTACATAGTTCCCAACTTAACATATTTTATTTTCAATAGCTCCTTAGCCTAACCTCAGGTTGTGGATTCTTTTTCCAGATAGAGATTTACTTTGTGGATCTCCTTTTCGAATTGAGCCTGTTGTTCATGGAACTCTTTGTCATTTTGTTATATTTCTTGCTCCAAGTGAGTTCACTAATCCTGAAAATCCTCATTCTTTTGTTGCATTTCTCTCTCCACTTGAGTCAACTTGTCTTGAAGCTCTTGGTTTTTCTACTACAATTTGGTAACCAAGTTGGGATCCTAGGACTGGAACTTTGCAAGTTCCTCCTAGAGTTTGGCTTTTTCATCCCATGCTTGTTGAGACAAGCGTGCAATTTTAGCATCCTTAGCCTTTTTTCCTTTTCTATACGATCTTCATTCTTTCCTTAACATTCTTTAGATCCTCTTCCCACTTTTTCAGTTGGCGACTATGTTTCAAGAATTTGGTAATCACCACCCGCCGAGTCTCCTCCATTAGCTCAACTTTATCTTGTAGTTAGGTTGTGTGTAGATCGATCCCCAGGGAATGGATTCTATAATCCTTAGGTTGCATCTCCCCTTGCGGTTTGATGGTATTAGGAGTCATGGTTGCACATTTTAATGACCTTTGAACTTCATTAAAGAGAGTCTACGTGCACATGGCTTGGCAGGCTTCACTGCATCTTTTCCTTTTCTCTTATGGGCCCTGATAGCTCTTGTTGCCTTAGTCCTATTGCTTTGATCAATAAATTCTACTAGTGACCTAATCAGTTCATTGGCGAAGGGCGCACTGGGAGGAAGAGAAAAATGGAATGAAATCATTACAGTCTTAAATGATTTTTTCTTTGGTAGAGCAACTGTCAATGGGGAGAAAGGAGGAATGTTATGCCAGGTTCCGGTTTGGGAAGCGACAAAAGGACTCATAGGAAGTGGTGGCGGTAGTAGAGATACAGAGGTTTTCGTCTGTTTAGAAAGCTGAGTTGGAGCTAACACGATGGTAGCAAAAGGGTTTGCAATGGAAGGTTCAGATTGGGCCCCGACAAAAGATGGAACAAACCACGGGGGAGTAAGAGCTACCAATCTGATGTGGGAGAATTGGGAGAAACCTTCCATGGGTACAAAAGTAGAAAATGATAGGCCAACGCTCGAAGTAATTAGGGAGGTAGATGTAGTAGGGGTAACCAAAGACTAAGAAGTGAGAAGAGAGGGAGAGAAAGATACCTGGGTTGCTATGGGCTTTGATCCTTGGCTCATTGCAAGTACTTGCGAGCTTTCTCTAGGAGTTGCATCAATTCTCGACCTCTTCTTGGGTGGAGAATTTTCCACCTCTATGACTTCTTGAGATTTCTAGGCTGCCCTGGGTCTCTTCATAGCCTATGTATGTGGTAGCGAGGCCTCCGAATGAGATGCAATCACTTGTTTACTCAATGGAGCTTTGTTGGGTTGTTCTGCTATTTTTCCAGTTCTCTGTATTTGGGCCTTTTTTGCCTCTTTTATTTTCATTATTGTAGTTTCTTCCTCTGGGTCTACATCCTCATATTCTCTTGTATCAGTATCATCATGTTCTTTGTTCTTTGTTCAAGGCATCTAGTCTCTTCACGATAAATCCATAATTGTGCAATTTTATCATTACTCCACATAAAGTGCTTGGCCAATTGATTATAAAGGGTGGCCCCAATTTTACAATTGTCATTGGGCTTGGCCATAGGAAAATAGAAAGATAGCCATGGAAGCCTCTTATCATCAGTAGGAACATAGGCCAGGTCTACAAATGAATTCAGGTCCCTTAACTATGAATTTCACCGAGTTTCCTAGTAGGGTCGAGAGCTATGAGTTACCTTAACGTTCAACTCTGCCAAGTCATTATCAGGATTATACTCCCATTTGTCACAAATTAATAATATCCCTATAGATGAGCAAGCTTTGAAGCTAGTAGACCATGCGTCTGCTTCTTTACCATTATTAATGTACTAAAGCTCAAAGGGAATTTGAAGAAACCTTTCTTATTCTTTCCCCCACAAAACCTAACATTTATAATCACCAGTTGCCGAAATACCTCAAGGGCCAAAACTCTTTTTGTGACACATACCGGGAGCCAAAATGGTTCCTTAGTAAAATCATGCAACCGAACAAATGAAAAATCCTCCCCAAGGAAGCAGTCGCAAGGAGGAACAAAATCTTGCATCCATATTACTTGATCGGCAGAGAACCGATACCAGTCACCCTCACCCTCCTTATTAAAGTCTCGCAATATTGGAGTCATAAAAAACTAGAAAAATTCATGGTAATCATAAGTTATGCAAAGGAGGGGAGTCCACGCAGAAACTGGCTTTCTTACCCCATTTGCATAAAAAGTAGACAAACCCATATAGTTTCTAAAGAAATCAAGGTTTTGGTGCAAAAACATGTGAGTAAGGAAATAAGAAAGCCTGAACCTAAACTGTGTGTGGTATTCCTTGAATTGGTTCAGCATCTCTCGAACAACGACGTCTGTGAAGTCATACCAGAATAAAGAATGTTGTATCCTCAACTAAAAACCCAAGCCCATTTGAAAGTTATGCACATTCTTGTCATTGTCCATGCCACAAAAAAAAGACAACATGGAGAAGGTGTCCTACAAGTTTGAGTTGAAAACATTGTGTCCAACCGGAAATAGTGGTGGGCTATTATCGTCCTTAGCTCTTTTTGTTTCTTGATTATAAAATCTTAGAGCATATTTTTTTATCCTCTAGAATTCTTTCGAGTCACTTACAGTGAATTTCTCCATTGATTTTGTTTCCCTTCCTGTAGGGATCATAGTATATCCCTAATAGCTTCAAAACTTATTACCACCCTTAGTTTTCAGCCTTCAATGGCTCCCGTATTCGAATTAAAATTTTGGGCACATTCATGAACCAGTTCTGGGTAGTGATGCACCAAAGGGACCATATACTGCGGAAGACCGCAGAACCACAACTTGTGCACCAAATAATCTTGGTTGTTAGTCTTTTTCATCCTCTCGCAGGTTGCTTCCCGAAGACTCTTAGGGTTGGTTTTGAGTTTAGGATCATGAATGTTATCCCATTCTTCTGCTATTAGGACCTTGTTCCTATGGTTTTTCTTCTCCATGGGCTATGTGTGAGGCCACCTTGGCTTTCTTGGCATCCCAGGTGAAGCATAAGAGACATCACTAAAAAAATTGGCCCTTGGCGCTGTCAACATGGCATCAAATAAGCTTTCAATCGCCTCTCCTTGTACTTCCATTTGAGCATTCTAGGCCATTTCAAGATTCTGTAGACTTTTGCGAATGTCTGAATTCTCTGCAATTCACTTGGGTTCTTTCATAGAAAATTGTGCAATCAAAGCTCTTCACAATGTTGTTCTTTTGCATGCAACACTAGCCTTTTCTCAAACTGGAGTTGGAGATAATAGTTGTTTCAAGCAATAAATTTAGCACGTACCGTCGGATATTTTGTGCATGCAAAAATGAATTCCAACTCTTTTTGAAAAGACAACAATTCATAATGACAATTAGCCATTATGTCCTACGGCACCATCCCTTGGGGAATTGAGCCGCAAAGAAGGCATATGAGACTATTCGCATGCTTTTCAATTCACCCTTGGAGACAGAAAAAGCGTTCATAGCGTGACACCTAGCACTTGACCATGTAGACTATGACTTGCACCTGCCACTAGTTTTAGTTGATTAATTACTTCTTCTTGACTTGGATGCAAAAATTCGTATGTAGCAAACGCAACTTGGTGGGATTTTTGAGTTTGCACCTAGTGGGATTTTTGAGTTTTCTTTTGATCATCATCATGCTTATTGCACACATTGTACCTTGGCTATGTTTATAAATGGACCTAAGGACAACAACAAAAATTATACGTGGTAATTGGGATTATAGATAGACATCATGAATACTCCCATTAGGCTAACTAGCAATAGGTCTCAAACAACTTTCCTAAATTACCAATAGATGTTTGAAACGCATGACAAAGAATAAGCATTCTTTGACCATAATTGCAATGAAGTGGGTATTAGGGAGGTATTTTATAGAGTATAAGGACAAGTATAGGGTAAACACTGATATTTTCTCTCATTTCATTGCCTCTTTGCTTGACATTTAGGTGTTGAAACAGATGATATTGTGGCTCACCATGGAAATTTTTCCAAAGCGCTACCTCAAAGGCCTTGGTGAAGTTGTGATGAATGCAGTATACGACCTTGGTATTCCAACAACAAGCGATCTCCGCCAACAAATTGAAGAGGATGCAATGGTGCCCTAGGAACCATTTCTTAGTGGATTTCACATTATGACTATTAGAGAACACCACCAAAGGGTTTCAGGTGCCTACCACTTCTTACTAAGATGCTACAACATAGTGATTTTCTATGACATGGAGTGGTATACTGACTTCAAAAACCTAGTTTTTCCTCCTCCACTTGCTATTGTTATCGTTGATGCTCCTGTTGTTGTCCTTGTTGCTCCTACTACTATTCCTATTGCACCTACTATTGCTCTTGTTGCACCTACTATTGATGTGGTTTTTCCTAATGCTGCTAATGGTGATGTTGCCCTAGTTGAAGAATGAACTCTATTCTCCTTATTTTTGTATATATGCCTTAGAAATCTTTTAATACATATACTCGAAAAGCTGCTTAATATATATACTCTAAAAGTATGGCCCAAGAGCCATTTTGAATTGTAATAGCCAAAGTATATATTACCATATAATGAATATAAAGCTCTTTTTATCAATTTTATGTCTCTTTTACTTCATGGGTTCCATTTAAAAGACTAGGTCGAATAAAACACAAAGAAAATTTACATAATTACATATTTACACTGGCAAAATGATTAACAAAACTAATTAAACAATTTTAGGCGAATTCCATTGACAACAATTCCAAATGCTTCTTTTTCCATTTTTTCTAATTCAAATGCATTATGTTGCTCACATTGAATAATTTGAAAAGGTCCTTCCCATAGACTATCAAATTTGTCATGTTTGCCAAGTTTTGCAACTCTCTTGTTGAATTTTAGCACTAAGTCTCTGTAATTAAGACCCTAGTCAGAGGTTTTCTTGTCAAACCACTTCTTAACCACCTATTGACAGTTACACATGGCCATCAAGGATTTTTATCTTTTCTCTTGTACCTCCAACAACTTAGCCAACCGAACCTCCATGGCTCCATTTTGTTCAACCTCCAGAGACTTGAGCAACTATAGTATAGGAATTTCCATAGATATAGGCAATAGCACTTCCTTCCCGTATACTGGCTTATACAGTGAAGTCTTTAAGACTTGCTTGGGGGTTATTCGATCTTCCTAGAGCACTGCTTTGAGCTTCTGATGAACTCTCTTTGATGTTTTGAATCGATTATTTTAATGAGTAGTACTAAATTCTTATTAGTCAACTCGACCAAACCATTTCCTTGCGGGTAATAGTTCAAAGATGTCTTTAGAAATATGCCATGCTTAAGTGTGAATTGACATACCTTCGAACCTAGGAATGCCTTGGCATTGTCATAAATGATGGCCTTTGGTGGGCCGAACCTTGTTACTAGTTCCTCGAGGGAGTTCACAATCTCTGCCTCCATCACATTCTTCAGGGGCATGGCCTCAGTCCATCTTGTAAAATAATTTGTTGCTGTGAGGATCCATTTATGTCCAACATTGGAGGTGGGATTAATCATCCTAATGAAATCTAGTCTCCACTATGTGAAGGGTTCTTCAACCACTATCAGATTGAGATGCATTGCTGAGTTTTTCCTCCTTCCTATGAAGAACTGGCATTCTTTGCAAGTTCTAACCAGAGAGTGTGATTCATTGAACAATGTAGGCTAGAAGTACCTGAAACACATAATTTTAATGGCAGTAGTCTTTGTGAAGAAATGTCCACCTACGGGATTGTTGTGGAATATATCTAGAACCTAAATTGTTCCTACTCTTTAGAAATGCATCACAGAAGAACACCATTGAAGTTCCTTTTGAAAAGGACCCCTTCAATGAGCACATATCCGTTGTTTTTGAAATCTATAGAATCTTTTCTTCTGAGATGGGAGGCCCACCGGATATTTCCCAGTTTGCATGAATCACATTTTGTCTGCTAACCAACAGCCTTCAGATTCAAATTCCTTAAGTAGAACTAGCTTAGGTTGTTCCTGCTCAACAACCACTTCTTCATCTCATGCCAGATATTCGCACAATCATCTTCCCTATATGGTCTTCATGGGCCTAACCTCAATGTCATATTCAAGGATCTTAGTAATCTAGTTGGCCCTTTTTTTTAGTGATTTCTCCTTCCATAATGTACTTGTGCACACTGGAATGTGCAACATATACAACCACCTTTTTGCAAGATATGAGATGTTAGAACTTCTTGAGCCCCTTAATAATGTCAAATGCTTTCCTTTTGATGAAGTTATAGTTCATCTCATAATCCTTTAAGGTCCAAGAGTGGAAGGCTATCGAATGTTATGCCTTTCCTTCATCATCTTTTTGGGTTAAAATAGTAGCGATGCTAGATTTGCTAATAAATACATACATTATGAAGTCCTTTGATAGGTCTGGGTTTACCAGAACAAAAGCTGAAGAAATAACATCCTTAACTTTCTCAAAGGCTTCTCTCGCTTCCTTTTTCCATTTGAACAATTGATCCTTCTTGAGCATCAAGGTGATAGGTCTAACTAAACCTGCGAAATCATAAATGAATTTGCTTACAAAATTTACCTTTCCCAGGAAGGACTGGACTCCCTTCTTGTTGACTAGTAGAGGAAGTTCCCTGATTGCCTTCACCCACTCTGGATTGATTGAAATTCCATCTTTAGACACTACATGTCCCAATATTTATCCTTGCAAAAATTCAAAAAAAAACATTTTGTTGGGTTTAGAGATATCCCAAACTCCCAGAATTTTTTAAAAACCATGTCTAGATTATCAAAATGATCATCTTTTGATTTAGAGAATACTATTAGATCATCCAAGTAGATCGAGATGATCTTATTGATCAATTCTCTAAAGATAATATCTATTGCCCGCTAGAAGGTAGCTCCCACATTTGAGAGGCGGAAGGGAATTTTTGCATAGGAAAATGTTCCCCATTTGGTAGTGAACATTGTCTTATGTCCGTCCTCCTCTTTCACCCAGATTTAGTTGTAACCAGAGAAACCGTCCAACAGATAAAACATCTCTGAGCCAACCAAAATTTTTAGGATTGACTCCATGGAAGGAAATAGTTAGTGGTCCTTTAGGGAAGCTTTGTTTAGATCCTGAAAATCAACACATAGGCGGATGTCTCCATTCTTCTTTTGGACGAGAACCAAATTGGACACCCATGTGTTGTGCTTGATTGAGAAGATGATCCAGAAGTGAATTAGCTTTTTCAACTCTTGCACCATTAATGCCTCAATCTTTGGATTCACTACCCTCTACTTCTCGCAGACGGGTTTTGCTCCTTCCGTCAATTCTTTAGTATGCAGGATGATTTCAAGATCATATCCCTTGAGGCCATCATATGAACAGGCTACTACTCCTTCATATTTTTCACAAAAATGTATGAGCCTATCTTTATCATGTTGAGGGACATCTTTTCCGACCTTTAGCTTTCTTCCATCTCCAACTTGAAGATTTGCATAATTGACTTTTTCTGATACAAACTTCCTCTTGTCATTCCTTGCATAATCACAATCAAATATATTTTTGAGAGTGACCAATCATTTTGGAAGCTTGTTGGATCTCAGCTAAATATTTTTCCTTCATAAGCTTCTACAATTTTTGGTTGGAGCTGATCAACAAATTCTCCTGAATGTTGAATGAATGAGGTGATGTGTTCATCACTTTCGAACACTTTCCAGCTCTGGCCATTATCTGGGATTGTCGATCGGACAATATTTCACACAGAGTGTACATTATCAATTAGATCAGAAATAGGGTCAAATTGAGATCCTATCACTGCCATGTGATCCGTAGCTACATTCTACTCTTTGGGAACCGTTTGCATATTAAAGGTTTCAAAGCTTTCAATAAGGTCCCAGACTCTATGCCTATAAGATCTCATGCAGACAATCTTTATTACAGAGACTCCTCAAACTTGATTGACTATTAGTTGAGAATATCTAAACACCATTATTTATTTAATGCCCATCCACTCCATAAGACTTAGACCTTGCACAAGGCCTTCACATTCAACTTCGTTGTTCAAACAGGAAAATTGAAAGAGAAAATATCTGAGTTTCTTTTCATTAGATGGGGATGTCAAACATATCTCGGCTCTTGCACCAACTTTACATCTTTCTCCATTAAAATGCAACGTCCACAGCTCTAAGGCTTGACCACCCTTGGGCTCCTTCATGACCTTTAGAATCACTTGATCCTCATCATATATGACATAAGTTCCCAATCTAGTGGCATGATAATTTCTGAAATATCATTGTCTATAAATTCACTCAAGAGGACCTCTTCTTTGTCCATCTGGTCTCCGGTCACCTTCTCATCCTCTAGTAAATCAGTACAATACATCTCATATTTAGTGATAGAGGTATGAGTAGCCTCAAAGCTGATCATGGCGTCATCTGCTACATGTTCTGAATGCAAAGGTTCAAATACTGTCTTCATTTTAGCTCAATGCTTGGTTCTAAGGATCAAGTGTGACCAATCTAAGGAAATATATCTACATATCTTGGAAGTGAACTCCTAGGATAAGCAAAGACCGAACATGGGAGGAACATCAATGATCACGGTATCTTATGGAACAGTGATACTAGGGTAGGAGAACAGAGTCAAGGGGAGGTTCTTGATGACACCTACAGTTTCAACTTTATTCCCATCAAGCTACATAACCCCTCTATTTAAAGGTTCATAGCTAATTCCTAAGGCTTCAACTATTTTCTTGGGCATAACTGTAGTACTAGCACCAAAGTCAATCATAGAATTGTGCAATAATTTCTTACCCACTATGAGGTTCAAGAAGAAGGGTTTCGGCTTAGGCTTACCTTTACTCTCAGTAGAGGCTTCCTCTCCATTGTTTGTGATGACTTTGGCTTGAGGTGATGGATCAACTACCTTTCCTTTGGATGGTTTCTCTATTGGATCTATGCTTGCATCTTCTAGTAGGGCCTTTTGCAGCAATGACTTCTGCTATGGAATAACTA
>VDFB02340641.1:0-26498 GCA_007258455.2 Sequoia sempervirens | reverse complement strand
GGTAGTTTCGAATTTCAATATTTGTCTGAAAAATTAAACGATTTGATTGCCGTTGATGGGGTTGGTTCGTTTTTTGTTACTTCGTGTGCTTTTCTCTTATTTTTAGGTCCAGTAGCCAAATCTGCACAATTTCCACTTCATGTATGGTTACCTGATGCTATGGAAGGGCCTACTCCTATTTCAGCTCTTATACATGCTGCTACTATGGTAGCAGCAGGAATTTTTCTTGTAGCTCGATTGTTTCCTCTTTTTAAAGCTCTACCTTTAATAATGTATCTTATCTCTTGGATAGGTGGAATAACAGCCCTATTGGGAGCTACTATGGCTCTCGCTCAAAAAGATCTTAAAAGAGGCTTGGCTTATTCTACTATGTCTCAATTAGGTTACATGATGTTAGCTCTAGGGATAGATTCCTATCGAATCGCTCTGTTCCATTTGATTACACATGCTTATTCCAAGGCATTATTGTTCCTAGGATCCGGATCAGTGATCCATTCCATGGAACCCATTGTTGGATATTGCCCCAGTAAAAGTCAGAATATGGCTCTTATGGGTGGTTTGAGGAAATATATGCCAATTACAGGAATCACTTTTCTTTTAGGGACACTTTCTCTTTCTGGTATTCCACCTTTTGCTTGTTTTTGGTCTAAAGACCAAATTCTTAGTGATAGTAAGTTATATTCCCCCATTTTTGGGGGGATAACTTGGTTCACGGCAGGATTAACTGCCTTTTACATGTTTCGTATGTATTTACTTACTTTTGAAGGGGACTTCCGCGTGAATTTAGTTAATTCATATAACAACCATATTACATTATATTCGACTTCTATGTGGGGAGAGGAGGAATCCAGAATATTAAGTAGAACGAGAGCGGATTCTATGTCTAATCAAATTATAGGAAGGAAAAATTCCTTTTCCAAAGAAGCATTTCAAATTTCGAATAAGATGGAAGGATTGTACAAAAAGAACAGAGGTTTGGTTGTCACTTATCCTTTCTTCCATAAGGGATCTTTTGCATATCCGAAAGAATCGGGCAAGGCAATGCTATTTCCTTTAGTTGTCTTGGGAATATTTACTCTGTTTGTTGGATTGATAGGAGTTCCTTTTTTTCGAAGCGGAATGAGTTATGACATATTATCTCAATGGTTTACTTCATCGATGACCCATTTTGATAAAGAACATCCGGAGAATTGGTCCGAATTTTTCATAGACGCAATCCCCTCAGTTGGTATAGCATTTCTTGGTATATTGATGGCCTGTATTCTATATAGACCTATTTACTTCTTATCACAGAATGTATATCATAAAACAAATCCTCATATGAAGATTATTATGGACCAATCGATTAATATTATATATAATTGGTCTTATTATCGAGCTTATATAGACATATATTATGACATAATCTTGATTAAAGGTATACGAGGATTAGCTGAAACAAGTCATTCATTTGATCAATGGGCAATTGATGGAATCCCAAATGGAGTAGGTTTTTTAGGTCTTTTTGTAGGGGAGGGAATGAGATGCTTAGGAGGGGGACGTATATCTTCCTATATATTTTTATCTTTATTTTGTATATTAATATCCATATTAATATATTACTATTCATTTTGATAATTTCTATTTTCATTCTATCCATAGAAAATTAGAATGTATATAAATTGTGCTCTTTATCAGCATTAATGCATATTACATAATCCTTTTGAAATATCGTTCCCTTTCTTTAAGATAATAAAATATTGTGAATTAATATTATTCATCGATTTCATCAACTCATTTACATGGAACAGATAGATATAGAGATAGAAAAATGAAAGATGATGAAAAAATTTGTTAAAATGCTTGCTAAAAAAGGAAAGACAAATAGGTGAGTGATTGATCCGATGAAGGTACGATCGCTGATATGAGATCCATTTTCATACTTTACCACTTTCCAATACTTCATTTAACAAAATAAAATCCCCGAGCAGATCGAATAAATAAATTACCTTAGCTCGCTCATAATTTGAAATAAATGAGCGAGCTAGCCCCCGGTTTTAGATTATTCTCAATCTACACGGGGATGTTTTTAACATTGCCGGGATAAAATGATCAATGAGATTAAGATCAATAGTTAGAAAACGTCTTGGAGCTAGTGTGGGGTCTGCCCAAGGGCCTACTGGTTTAGGTAAATATCTAATGCGTTCTCCTACTGGAGAAATTATTTTTTGAGGGGAAACGATGCGTTTTTGGGATCTTCGTGCTCCCTGGTTGGAACCTCTAAGGGGTCCTAATGGTTTGGACCTGAGTAAGTTGAAAAAAGACATACAACCCTGGCAAGAACGACGTTCAGCAGAATATAGCGATGGCTATAATGCGATTGATGGTGAAAAGGAAACCACCATCAAACAAAATATTGTTGTTATTGCTTCAAATCATATTACAAAAAAAATTGATCCACTTCTAATCACTCCTCCTCGTAGTAAACGAAGATTCAATACATTTATCAACACTAAAAACTTGCCTGCCCCACATCGAGAAAAGGAATTTCCTTTGCTTTTACGTAACAAAAGGCTCTACTTGAAAAAAGAGTGGAACTGCTTTGATGAATTTGGATTAACTACGAAAGGCTTTACTACACTAGATCTAGCAAAACTTGCTGATGATCTATTGCTAATTAGCATGTGCCAAAATACTTCAGCTATAGATAATGATATAATTGGAGTAGCTTTGTATAGATCAAGTTGGGGTCCTTGCAATTATAATCTGAAATTCAGTGAATTTTTCAGAGGACTTCCCTATAAGATAGGAAAAGCTATTATACAAAATAAACTTACGTATTTAAAAAATTCTCTAAGACTTACTCTAGATTTCCAGGGTCGAAGGGCAAACTATTTGCATCAATGGTATTTAGAACCTTCAATTGCCGGAACAGCTGTTTCTTCTTGACGAGCTATAGTAATAGCTCCTATAAGAGCAACTAGAAGAATTATAGAAATAAGTTCGAATGGAAGAAAAAAATTAGTGGATAAATGAGCCCCAATACGTTGAATATTGTTTGTTAAATCTCGTTCTAACATTTGATCTGATTTTTGAGTCAGAGATATTCCGAACCATGATATGTTCAAGATAATAGTAATTAATGAACAAAAAAGACTCGTACAAACTATTGATGTGATGCTATCTCCGACGGTCCAGGGAGGGGCATAATTGGGATATTTCGGATTATTCATCAACATCACGGCAAATAGAATCAAAATATTAACAGCTCCTATGTAGATCAGGATTTGTGCAATAGCTACGAAATCCACGTTCAATATAATATAGAAAAGGGATTTACAAATAAGAACTATCCCCAATGACAGAGCGGAATAAATTATATTAGTATGTAATACTACTCCCATACCTCCTAATATAAGACTTAGCATTAGAGGAGCCAAAAGAATATCATATATCGATTCAAGTCAATTCATTATGTGCACAAATTGATTTTCCTCTCCAGGAACGGGTTCAATATCGTAGCATCGGCCCTTGTAACGATCAAGACTGGTAAGTCCATCGGTCCAAACAGTGGTCCACGTATCAGTCGAAGATTCGGCAGCTACTGCTGCTCCCGCTTCTTCGGGGGGTACTCCAGGTTGAGGAGTGACTCGGAATGCTGCCAAGATATCAGTATCTTTGGTCACATATTCCGGAGTATAATAAGTTAAACTGTAATCTTTAACACCAGCTTTGAATCCGACACTTGCTTTAGTCTCTGTTTTTGGTGACATAAATAAGTCCCTCCCTATGATTTATTGGTTAATAGCTCTTACAAGAACGAGGTCTACTCGGCCTAGGTGTCGAACGTAAAGAATCACTTTTGTATTTCAAAAATTTTGTACAAAATACACATTTTGTAGCCTTTATTGTCAAAAAGGCTTCTCTTTCAAGTGATATTGCAAGGGATATTGGATTGTAAAAATCCTGAAGATTTAACGGTGAAACATTGGAAACAATGGTTAAAATGGTGTTCTGGCTACAGAATAGCACCGCAGAAAAAGAAAAATGGAATTGGTAACCGATTGGGATGGAATGAATTTGCATCTTTTTTGGGAGAAGAAGAATTTGCGTCTTTTCTAACCCGATTACAAAATAGGATCAAACGCCACAGATATGAACTTTTAGCGTACAGTTACTTGGATCATATGAAAGAAGATTATAACGGACCCGCGGTCCAATATATCCCGAAACCAGATCATCAAGCTATTGCCAAATTTAAAAAAATGAGGGATCCTTCTTATTCCAACAAGAAGAATCGCGATAAGAAGAAGAATCCCGATTCTGCCAAGAAGAAGAAGTTAAAGAGTTCGGAGCGTTCAACAATGAAAAAGAACTCGTATTATTACTTCCAATTCTGGTTGTTCCTAGATATCAAAAGAAGGGTCAAGAACGCCAAAAGACTTGATGACCTTTTTCCTCCGAATATACTGAGAAAACAGATTAGAAAAATGTGGGAGTTTAGAGAACTTGAAATAGACAAGGACTTCGATGTTGATGCTTTTGTGATACAAAGTCTCAAGGAACAGGAGGAGGAAAAACAACGTAAGCTCGCAGCAATCCAAAAGATTAAAGAGGAAAAAAAGAAAAGAAAGGAGGAAAGACGAAAGACGAAACAAGAGAGATTACAAAAGCTTGAATCGGCGACTAATCCGGAGGAAGTTAAAAACCTCAAAAGGGCGTTCAAGATAGAAGATCAACGAAAGCGTTGGGAGAGGATGGAAGAAGTAAAGAAAGGTAGAGAACGACAAAAGAAAGAGATGATAGCTCGGCAGCGTGAAAGACAGGCTGCTCGAAAGCTCTGAATAGAAAGAGAGATAAAAAAACGGGAAAAGCTTCGACAAAAGTATGGTAAATCTACTCGTAATTCTAAATTGGCTAAAATTGAAAAGAGAATAAATGATTTTCTAGTTCGAGACTTTGATAAAATATATGGTTTGGAAAAAAATCTCGATAAGATAAATACGAAAAAAGAAGAAATCCGAATAAAGATAAAAAACCTCATTTTGGAACGAGATGCTAAGATAAATGCCAGGGGTGATAAGAATGCGTGGGATAAAGTGAAATCGAAATTGGATTCACTGAATAAGAAGAAGAAAAAGAAGGTTCCAACACAAGAAGCCAAGGGTAACCCGAAAGAACGGAAGAAAGAAAAAAACCCCAAAATACAACGCCTGAAGGAGAGAGAATGCCTTGAAAGAGAAGGCAAAAGACTCGAAGAACTCGGGAAAAAAGGCACTAAGCAAAAGGCATACAACTGCAGAACTTAAATAGAGAAATTCACATCCGTAAAATGGCAAAAAATTTTGAGTTTGGAAAACAAAATATAAAGTCCAAAAACTGCTACTAGCTCCTTGGTTTTCTAAGAGCAGAAATGCAACTCGTTTCTTGGATAAAAAGAAATTATGCAACCAGGCTGATGTAGCCGAACTCACTAGGTCATATTTGGAGAATGGAGAATTTGACTATTGCTCCAAAAAGGGGAGGAAGGAGAAAAGAAAAAATGAAATCTTCTTTCTTACAGTATTGTATGGTTCATAAATAACCCCCAAAGAGCAGTGTGATAAAGCATAAGAATTATGCTGATTATTTATATTCAGTCAGTTTATAAGCGAAAAAAAAAGAGCTTCGGATCAATGGAAACTAAGAAAATTGATTCTTGTAAGAAATAAATATAAATAAGAGCTCCATTGCAGAGGGTAAATCTAAGCAGCCATTTGAAAGCTATGGAAACGATGGAACCTGTGACTGCATAAGATCGTATAGAAATCTTAATCATTCATTGGAAAGGATGGCGAAATAAACCAGTAGAGAATTCATTTCATTGGAGTCCATAAGTCGACCCCAAATATTGAAAGAGTAAATATTCGCCGGTAAGATACTTATTGAGCAGTACCGATATATAATAAAAGAGGTATTTGTATCCTCATATTATATGTATATGATATGTGTAATGAGTAAATACAGATTTATTCCTATATAACAGAGGATCTCAATATTTATTATCGAATTTGGCCATAGATTCTTCACAAGGAGCCGGATGAGAAGAAACTTTCATATCCGGTTCTGAAATAGAGATGGGATTCAAATAGTATTAGACAACCATCGACTAGAACCCAAAAGAACAAAATTTCGTCACCAACATAGGGGAAGAATCAAGGGAGTATCTTCTCGGGGAAATCGCATTTGTTTTGGTAGATTTGCTCTTCAGGCATTGGAACCTGTTTGGATCACATCTCATAGAGTTAGGAAGTGTGACAACGAAAGCAATTACCGCTATACCGCCTTCAAAAGAGATACGATGCAAAAAGGATTATCTTCTATACTAGATGAAATCGCTTTATCTAAAGAATTAAGAAACTCCTACGTAGAAGAGGAAACTTCTATAGTTTGTGATTCTAGGACCTGGCGTTTTAGTTTTATTCGCAGCAATCGATTCGAGCATATTAAAGATATAACAATAGAAAATCCTTTATTGGATTATCTTCATCTGTTTGGATGGTTTCAAGAAAGACCGACCCGTCTTTCTAGTTTGTATTGGAAGAAATTTCTGATGTCTAGCTCATTTCCACCGTAAGGGCATTTTCCAAATAAATCATATATCATTTCCCTCTCTCTTAAAATATAAAACAAAGGAGTCTGCGCACCAATATCAGCCATGAAAGGTCCAAGCCATAACAAATGAGAAGCTATACGACTTAACTCTAGCATAATCACTCTGATATAGCTAGCCCTTTTAGGTATTTGAATATTTTCCAATTTTTCTGGCGCATTAACCGTTATCGCCTCTGTGAACATAGTAGCTAAATAACCCAACCATAAAGTAGCTAACACAGGCGCTGTGGAAAGATATGTTTTTATATCTTGCATTATTCGTAAGTTCTCCTTCTCAATCGTGATGAATATATTATATGGTCAACTACAACTGTAGTTTATGAGTCCCTTAAGAAACTGTAAACAGATATTTGTACAAGCTTTTTTTATGGATGGAACAGAACATGTGATGTTAATCAAGTACTGTCAATAAATAGACATCTTATAGATGATATCTTACGTGTATACAGCCTATTCACGAAACCTAATGGGAATCAAAGCGGATAAATGTGGAAAGCAAAATAAATTTTATTGTAATATGAAAATATCGAATAAAAATACTCACGATTAAAAGGGATGTAGCGCAGCTTGGTAGCGCGTTTGTTTTGGGTATAAAATGTCGCAGGTTCGAATCGCTATCCTTTATATTCTAATACCTCTTTGGAAAGAAATAATAGCAAAAATCTAAGCATTTATCTATCCAACCGTAGGGTAAATCTACAGCTACTCCTCCAATACGGAAATAATTATGCATCATTCGCATGCCCGTGGCAGCTTCAAATAAATCATATATCATTTCCCTCTCTCTTAAAATATAAAAGAAAGGAGTCTGCGCACCAATATCAGCCATGAAAGGTCCAAGCCATAACAAATGAGAAGCTATACGACTTAACTCTAGCATAATCACTCTGATATAGCTAGCCCTTTTAGGTATTTGAATATTTTCCAATTTTTCTGGCGCATTAACCGTTATCGCCTCTGTGAACATAGTAGCTAAATATTTCTACCTACTCAATAGCTTTTTCATTATTTTTCTTTATTTCAACTCTTCTCCTTTTAGTTGGATAAAATTGCATCTAACTGCTTTGATGAATTTGGATTAACTACGAAAGGCTTTACTACACTAGATCTAGCAAAACTTGCTGATGATCTATTGCTAATTAGCATGAGCCAAAATACTTCACCTATAGATAATGATATAATTGGAGTAGCTTTGTATAGATCAAGTTGGGGTCCTTGCAATTCTAATCTGAAATTCAGTGAATTTTTCAAAGGACTTCCCTATAAGATAGGAAAAGCTATTATACAAAATAAACTTACGTATTTAAAAAATTCACTAAGACTTAATCTAGATTTCCAGGGTCGAAGGGCAAACTATTTGCATCAATGGTATTTAGAACCTTCAATTGCCAGAAATATAATGTTGCCATCTATTGGATTTTCAAGATCTATTGATTGTCAGAATTTAACGGGCAAAGAAACAGTTGTTTTTGGTGATACAACTCATGCTGCTTCAATAACTAAAATACTTGTTCGAGAGATGGGGATTCGTGTGAGTTGTGCAGGTACTTATTGTAAACACGATGCGGAATGGTTCAAAGAGCAAATCCAAGGTTTCTGCGATGAAATACTTATCACAGATGATCATGCTGAGGTAGGAGATATGATCGCTCACATGGAACCATCTGCAATATTTGGTACTCAAATGGAACGTCATATTGGTAAACGTCTTGATATTCCTTGTGGAGTTATTTCTGCACCAGTTCATATACAAAATTTTCCCTTGGGATACCGACCCTTTCTAGGTTACGAAGGTACTAATCAAATAGCTGATCTAATTTATAACTCATTTGCTCTGGGTATGGAGGACCATCTTCTAGATATTTTTGGTGGTCATGATACTAAAGAAATAATATCCAAATCATTGTCTACGGATATAGACTTATATATCCATTTTTTCGGAAAGAAAAAAATCATTCGACAAAATATCCAATTAACAAGCAAATACTTCAATTATTTGAATCATTTAAAGTGATTGAAAGGTTCACTTTCAAAATCTGCCTCAATTTTCAATATCAGAATAACTGATATATTAATCAGTTAATGGGTTAGGTTCACTTACTTCTCATTTTTTTACTGTATTTTAATACAAAATAATTAAGAGAAAAAAGTAAGAATATTCTAGTAATTGAAATTTCAATTAGGTATTAATAATTGAAATTATTATTCTTCAATGACCAATTCCTCAATTATTTCACTATCATCAGTCAGGCTATGAAATAAAATAATGGAATGATTATTTGATTGATTAAGAAGATCTCTTTATTTCTATAAAAATATTTTATCTTAATGGATTTTCCTCCTACTCCAATTTTCATTGTTGTTGACATTGACATGTAGAATTGGACTCTATCTTTATCCTCGTCCGATTATTACTTCCAAAAATGGAAGTAAACGCAACTCTCTTTCTAGAGAAGCTCTTAATTGGAAAGCTTAATGAATCCTTCAATTTCAATTTGAAGCTAGGCATATTCTTTTTAAAATAAAACCTAGAACAATTCAAGCTCTAATCGTTATTTTTGTTTATTGGTGATATATAACGCTTTTTCAAGCGTTAAATAAAATACAAAAGACATTCTGTAAATAAAGTATCCAATTCAAATTATGTTGATTCGTTAGAATAGCTTCCGTTGAGTCTCTGCACCTATCCCTTTCTCGGAAAGGAAACTATTGTCTCTAGAAATCGGATTTGGCTCAGGATTGCCCATTCAAAATATCCCAGGGTTCCCTGGATTTGGATGCTATCACTTGGTAAGTTTCCATACCAAGGCTCAAAAAATTTAAGTCCGTAGCGTCTACCGATTCCGCCATATCCCCTTCTTGTAGAACGAAATCATAAAATAATAATTGCATCCCATCAATTATTTTATTTGCATTAGCATTATATTCTTTCTGCATTTTTTATGCAATGTTCTTATCTGTATTCCCATCCTACACCACAAAAATATCCCTTTCTCTATTTAGATCTTATTGAAATCATATTTCCGTTCTATAAGTATAGTCTACGAAAGGATGAGAAATCAAAAAGAATTTTTTTCTTCTTATTTTTTTTCCGATTTTTCGAAATAATACTGTTCCACCTGGGACGGAAGGATTCGAACCTTCGCAATAACAGGACCAAAACCTGCTGCCTTACCGCTTGGCCACGCCCCATTGGTGTTGTTTTATTTTAATCAATTAATAGAAATTAAAGCAATGTTTCATTGTAATTCATTAGAGATTCATTCTTATCTGGTGCTATGCAATTATGCATAGGAAAACCGGAGGGGCATAGATTCTTGAGTGAATAAAATAGATATTATCTATAGAGGAACCTAAAAAGAAACAAGAATATATATTCATTGGTCATTCTCTATCAGAATGGTTAAAATATTATATGAAGAAATGATCCCTTCCAACTCGAAGACTAAAAGTCTAATCTTGGCGAAGAAATTCGATTGATTGGCCAAAAACTTTTGGGTCTTTACATCATTTTTATTCATCGGAGAATCAAAATGCCAGTTATCCTCAACCTCCCTATTTGTCTAGACGATGCCGCTTTTCATTTGAATAACCCCTTTTTTGCCAAATTGCCCGAAGCTTATGCGATTTTCGATCCAATTGTTAATGTAATGCCAATTATCCCTCTGTTCTTTTTTTTATTAGCCTTTGCTTGGCAAGCTGCCGTAAGTTTTCGATAACGATAATTTGACAAAAAGTTTTGATTCATTTTTGTATTCACTTGATACAAAAAAAATGGATTGTTTCAATAGTTACATTCTAACTATTTAGATTGGATCACTTTCATTAATCAAATTGATGTAACACTCTTTTTACTTGCTCTGATGCTTATTTTGCGGTACATCAATTATTCTCAGTAGATCAAAATACCTCGGATTAGTCAATATCAACTCCAATATGTTTTTCTCACTACGTCGAAAATCAATTTGACGATATAGACGCTTGTGACCTCCTCCTCTATGTCGTATGGTAATAATTCCACTGTTATTACGACCTTTGCCACAACGATGCTGGCCGGAAGTCAATTTCTTTTGTGGATGAGATTGAACTTTTCCATCAAAACTTGATAGAGATTTATCACGTGTGCCCGGAGTAAAAGTCCTGTACGAACGGGTGGTCATGTTATTATTTATTGAAATTAAATAAGTTTTATTTTGAAGGAAAAAGTGGAATAGAATAACCTGGTTTTAGTGTAATAATCATACGTTTATAATGCATTCTATGTTTCATTATTTGTTTTATATTTCCTCTTTTTTCTTTCTTTTGCGGAGGTCGATAACTATTGACTCCTATTACTTTAACATTGAAGAAAAGTTCAATCCAATTTTTGATCTTTGTTTTATTCGATCCCGAATCGACATTTAAAATATATTGATTTTTTTCAAATAGACTAACACTTTTTTCTGTAAGTACTAAATCTAGATATTGAACTTCATACATAAATATTTCTCCTTTACTATCATTTACATTTACAAATAAAATAAGATCATCTAAGTAGATTAAGATCAATTCCTGAAGCAATATCCATTTCCCCGATGGAAGGTGGCTCCTACATTTGAGAGATTGAAAGGAATTTTGCATATGCAAACATTCCCCACTTGGTAGTGAATGTTGTTTCTGTCATCTTCCTCTTTTACCGAATCAGTTGTGTCGAAGAAACATCTAGCAAAGAAAACATCTGATCCTACCACTGTTTGCAAGATAGACTCCATGGAAGCTAAGGGGTAGTGGTCCTTCAGGGATGCTCTGTTCAGGTCCCAAAAATCAACACACAGGAAGATGTCTCTATTCTTCTTTTAGACTAGAACCAGGTTAGATACCCATGTATTGTGCTTGATTGAGAAGATGATTCGAGACTAAATTAGCTTTGTCAGCTAGTGCACCATCAATGCCTCAATCTTCAGATTTACTGGCCTCTGCTTCTAGCGGACATGTTTTGCTCCTTTCCTTAGTTTTGTAGTATGCTGGATGATTTCAAGATCATATCCCTTGAGGTCATCATATGACCAGGCCACTACATATTTTTCACAAAACTAAATGAGCCTCTCTTTATCGTGTCGCGAGACATCTTTTTCGACCTTGAGCTTCCTTCTGTCTCCAACCTAAAGGTCCGCATAGTCACTTTTGTCCGCTACAAACTTCCTCTTGTCATTTCTTGCATCATCACAATTGAATAGGTTTTCGAGAGTGACCGGTCCTTTTGGAAACTTGTTGGACCTTAACTGAATAATTTTCCCTTCATAGGCCTCGACAATTCTTGGTTGGAGTTGCTTAATGAACTCTCCTGATTGTTGGAAAAATGAGGTGATGTGTTCATTACTTTCGAAAACTTGCCAGATTTGATCATTATCTGGGATTTCCAGTTGGACAATCACTCATACAAATTTTATGTTATGAATCAGGTCGGGAATGGGGTCAAATTGAGATCAAATTGCCACCATGCAATCCACATCTACATTTTTCTCTCTAGGAACTGTCTAGATATTGAAGGCTTCAAAGCTTTCAATTAGGTCATAAACTCTACTTCTATATGATCTCATGTAGACATTCTTGGCAGCGGAGAGCCCTTGGACTTGATTGACCACTAGCTTAGAGTCTCTGAACACCATTATTTTCTTAATTCCCATTCATTCTGCAAGACTTAAACCTTGCACTAGGCCTTCATATTCAACTTCATTGTTTGAATAGGAAAATTAGAAGCGACAAGACCTGAGTGTCTTTTCATTGGATGGGGATGTCAAACATATCTCAACTCCTGCACCAACTTTACATCTTGCTCCATCAAAATGCAATGCCCATAGCTCTGAGGCTTGACTACTCTCGGGTTCCTTCATGACCTTCAAAATCACTTGATCTTCATCATAGATGACATAGGTACCCAATCCGGTAGCATGATAGTTTCTAAAAGGATCAGTGTCTATATATTCACTCAAGAGGACCTCTTCTTTATTAGTTCGATCTCTGGTCACTTTTTCATCCTCTAGTAGCTCAGTATAATACATTGCCTCTTTGGTGCTAGAGGTATGAGTGGCCTCAAAGTTGATCATAGCTTCATTAGCCACATGTTCCAAATGTATAGGTTCAAACACTATCTTCATTTTAGCTCTGTGTATCCACCTATCTTGGAAGTGAATTCCTGGGATAAGCAAAGACCGAACATGGGAGGAATGTCTATGATTATGATATCTTGTGGAACTGTGATGCTAGGGAAGGAAAATAGAGTCAAGGGAAGGTCCTTAATGACACCTACAGTTTCAACATTATTTCCATCAAGCTGCATAACCCCCTTTTTAAAAGGTTCATAGCTAAGTCCTAAGGCTTTAGCTATCTGCTTGGGCATGACTGTGGTACTAGCACTAGAGTCAATTATAGAATTGTGCAATGATTTCTTACCCATAATAAGAGTTAGGAAAAAGGGTTTTGATTTTGGTTTACCTTTAACTTTGGTGGAGGCTTCCTCTACATTGTTTTTGAGGACTTTGGAAGGAGGTGATGGATCAATGACCTTTCCTTTGAGTGATTGCTTTGTTGCCTTGGTGCTCGCATCTTCAAGTAGGGACTTCTGCAGTAATGACTTTTGTTTTGGAATAGCTAAGATATCCCAAAGGGACACATTAGTAGAGGATTTTTTCAATTGTTCCACCACATTGAATGGCTACGAATTTAAAGGCTTCTGTTCCTTAGCATTAGTTATAAAAATTTCCCTTCATGGTTGAAATTGCTATGCAATTGCGGGGGTACTAGGAGTTTGGTCGGAGGCACTTTTGCGCTGTAGGATGACCAATTCGCCCATGAATCTCCTCTTAGAGTGAGTGTTGTAATTAGACTGCACTTGCGAGGCCTTGGATGTGGATGCACCATTTACAAAAACTGCCTCTTCTTCTTCCATCCACGAGAAGAGCGTGTGATCTAGAGCTATATCTGTCTCTTGCTCCAGGGAAATTCCTTGCATTTGAGCGGTGAGTACCACATTTTCTATTTGCAGAGAGGCATATACATAACCTCCTGAATCTGACGCCACACCTTGACTACATTGTTCCGCCACACTTTGTTGTAGATTGCCACGTGGGAAATTTCGGGGCATATGTGCTTCATTGCAGGGGAAGCACCAAGGATTGATGTCATTAGTGAGATTATTTTTCCTTGTTGTCAGCTCTCTACTCAAGCTTGGGTCAGCATTCTATAGCATAGTAGGTATCGACACCATCTGATTACTTGTTTGAGTCTATGAACCTCCTTGAAACTAATTTTGCTGGTGGGAAGATTTTCCACCTTGATAATTTTGGTAATTTGGCTTCAAAGGCATGGATTGGTTCCGCTTGATGGTAGTTATTTAGTTTGAGATATTCCTCAATAACTCCTTAACATCACTCATCTCATCCTTTGAAGAATTAGACATAGAAGTAGTAGGGTGATCCCACAAAGTTGGTTTACAATTTCTGGGAGATTCTGATTTTTTCTGAAATCACATATTTTTAGAAAATATAATGATTTAAGCCTTAAAAAGTTCCATTTAAAGCATTCCAATTGAAGAGGGTTTTATCAAACTACCTTAGATCAAACCCCCTTGGATAGAACCCCGCTAGTTTTAAACCATACCTATAATGAAGTCTCCTTTACACCTATCAAAATGCTGATTAAAAACCACTTTTGATTTACCTTTTGGGGGATCAAATGAAATCATTTAAAATTTATTTTTTGTATGTATTCCTTATTATAAGCTTCCCAAAAGGTATAATTTTAAATAAATTTAATTTTACTATTATATTTATTTTTTATTTTTGTGAATGTAGCTCTATGTTCTGTACATGTGAAAAAATAGAAGATTATCAATTTTTTTTGAAAAATATGAGTGCACTAGATATTGAAGTCCTTGATCCAACAAAAATAAAATAAAATTTCAATACATACAAAAAAAGCTATGTGTTATACGATCCGCCTATGTCTGAATTGTAATTGGTTTGAATTCAAAACTTGATTAAGGAAAAAATATTCAATAAAACACTATGAAACCAATTGTAAGCACTAGATATCATAGTTACAAATCTAAATTTGAAAAAAATAGAATTTTATCCTTCATGGAAAAAAAGTTGTGTTATACAATGAGCATCACTCCTTAAAAATGGTGTTTCTTGAAAAAAACTAGTTTTTGAAGGAGATGGAAAGAAGTGCAATTTGATTCCAAATTTTTGAAAAAATATATTTAGAATCTATAGACAAAATGTCACAAATCACTAGTTTGCATCATCTTCAAATTCCTCATGGTTTAACTGATATAGGTGCTAGAAAGTGAAGATTTAGTTAGAAAAAATAAGTTTAGTGTCTAGTTTGGACAAAAATTGTAAACTAGTATTATGGGATCACCCAGCACTCTATGGAATACTTGGATATCTATACATGGATTGGGGAGGAGCAGATGCATCGATAGATGCTATCTCTTGGGCGGGAATTGCCAACTCTAGAAATATAGGCATAGCGGGCCAAGGAGGTAACTTTCCAACATCGATCAAATTATTCTCCACCTGAACAACAATGCTATATGCACCTGGCAAGGTGTTCCCACCAAGGGACTGGATCATCACTGAGATGTCTGCATTGAGAGACTTTAGATAGAACATGAATTCCAAATCTATAGGGGGGTGGATTGTAGGCTGAATCCTTTTCCAAGTCATCTGAAATTGGGCATTGAAGTCAGTCATGGCTTGCTAAGGGGCCTGCTTTATGGTCACCAACTGATGATATAGCAAAGAATGATCTCTATTATTTCAAAATCTCTCATAGAAAGGGTCTCCGAGCTGATCCCAAGTACTGATGGTATGGGCTCCCAAAGTGCGATACTAATCTAGTGCTTTTCCTTTGAAGGAGGTTGCAAGCAACCTTAGCATGACATTTTGGTTGGTAACACGATGCTCCAAACACATATCTGCCACATCTTGCAGGTGTTCAGATGGTGTTTTTGAGCCTTCCCTGGTGAATTTTGGTACAACTTTTAAAGCAGAGGCCAGGATAGGGGCCCAAATGACAGGTGCTACTAGTGCTACAAGGGGGCTTCTGGCATCCCATGCCACATAATTTCTATTAGCAATCGACAACATGGCTAGTGGAGGTATCAAAATGTTCATTGGATGGGTTCTAGTTTGTACTATTATTAGTGGTGGCACTAACAATCCAGGGTTATTCACTGTTTGGGATCTAGTAACAGGTGGATGGATCATACACCCACTTTAGGTTTACGTACATTTAAGCAGTCCCATGGGGTGTGCCAAAAAAAGAAAGGGTTGACACCTAAAAATGACAAGCAACAGCCTTATGGGAAACTCAATTAATGGGGAACCAATTGTGCTAAACTGAGTGACCTTTGGGTTTTTTAAAGAAGCTTGCTCCTTCTGTAGTAAGGGGGTTTTGGAATGGGAAATGAAAGCAAATATAAAAAAATAAAGATCTAACCTAAGGTGATGCGCCAAGATGTAGGTGTGAGCACGATAAATCTCTCTTTTGAATGGGATTTAAGGGCCCGTTCAACAATCTACATGTCCCAAAATAATAGAAATCATAGATGAAAACCCGAATAATCTATTCAATAACATAAAATAACTCCCATACACATTTACTGAAAATAAGAGTCCAAGACATGGTCTAAATAAAAAAACTTATATTGAAATCATAAAAGCCCTGCAAATAAACTACTCAGTACAACAATGGCATAGTATAATGTTTTGTCAAATAGCTAAGAAACAGAAAGGCCAAACAATAATGACATAGTCTGTGAGTCTTAATACAATAATAAAAAGAAATACAAAGTCTTGGTGTCTTTTCACAATGTCTATGTATGTTCTGAACTTATTTTCAGAAAGTTGAAGCAATACTTATAGAGAAACAACCCACCACCTAAAAACCAGTAACATAAAATATTCCCTTAGCTCAGGCAATGATGTTCATTGCAATGATCACCCAAGACCGTTGCAATAGAAAATATTCTGAGACATAGAATGTAGCCGCCTTTGAGCTAGATGCATCCCCTGCAAATGATGGTTGTGGTCCTAGTGTAGAAGCAATAGAATCCCATACAAACATGTGTTGCTTACCCATGAAGTCAGTTAGGAAACATGGCGATAGGGAAGGGCTTGTCATTGATTCTTCCTTCCTTGTGATAAAAACCCCTGCAGAGAAGACACGTGGAGAAGTCTTTGCTACTAGAATTGACTGTGGGGTCCGCAAAAAAGTGTACGTGGAATGATGCTACATGGCATGCGGGCGGAGCTCAGTAGAGAAGCAAAGGAGAGTAGGCTCACAAATGCTTGCACTGCTAACACGTGGAAGCATGGTAGGGCTCGAGAGAGAAGCAAGGGAGGAAATCAATGCGAGGAGCGTGCAATAGACACGTGGTGATAGCAGGTGAAACTCTTCAAAAAGGGGCCCGAAGATACTCAAATATATGGGGTGCGGGTCGAGAGAGAAGCAAAATAATATTATCAACTTGAAGGGAGCTCAAGGGATTTTTTTAAAATCCACAGTTCCAAGGGAATAATCCCTTAGATTTAGAAATTCCTTCATTAAGAATTGCTCTCAAGGGGATTTTTAATGATAATACCTATAAGGAGCAATAATTGCATCAACTTGAAACGCTTGATGAATAGCATATCAATGCTCTCGAGCATCCCAAGCTTATTCTAAATGAATGCAAGGAAGTTATAATGATCATGTCATTCCTCATGCATTTAATAAAGGTGAATTGGTGCTATATGAGAATCAATGTAATTTCAATGCCGCCTTGAATGAAAAAGGAAAGTTTAGCTCTAATTGGTTAGGACCTTACATAATTGATGAGAGTTATGGGTCTGGGGCATATACATTAATCGAAATAAATGGTACACCTTTCAAAGAACCTATAAATGCAACACATTTGCATCGGTACTACACCTAACATATTCTTTGAATAGTATGTATTTTAAAGCAGTGGTGTTAGATTAAGTAGATAGTGTTCTATTTTATCTCACATTTCTCCTTTCTTTGAAAAACAAATCTTTGTGTCTTAGATTATGGAGTAATTATTTAATAAGTTTGGATTATTACTTTAGTTTGCATGCTATTTGAATTCATCTTGGGTGTTATGTTCGATTAGGTCCTTATATGCATTTAATGTTCTAGGTGCATTTAATTTAACATAGCATACCTAATCATAATGTAGTATTTAATGTAAACTAAAATGTTTTAATTAGATCACATGCACTTTAAATCATGGATACATTTATTAAACATTCTTACTAGGGGTATTTAATAAATCACATTGACATTTAATTCAACATAAACTCATAGAACCAAAACATGAATACTCATATATTATACATCAGAAGTTCATGTACATATAATTGATAATACAATGTTGCTATGGCCTATGACTGCTAGACCCCTCGGGGCCTAGTGGTGGCACCCATCAAGATACCGTGGAATGTGATAATGATCTGCTCATAGATCTCAAGGATGCTTGTAGGCATTGCACCTCTCCAACCACTCTCACCTCCCGTATGAGTGCCTTGAAACGCTCTCGGCCAATGTGATCTCTCTCTGCTTATAGCCTGGCCATCTCCCTCTCCATCCTCAAGACCTCTGACCATAGGATAGTCTTCATCCCGCTGTCTGTTAGAACTCGAGATGCTTGGAGCTCATCATATGCTTCCTGTAGTGCTAAAAGTTGTCCTACAACTCGCTCCTCCTTAGACTTAGCTAGGTCAGCGCGTCTAGTCGCACTCTTATATGTTTCCCTCATTCTAGTAGTAGGCTTGAAGATATACGCATGTTGTCCCACAAAAGGTGGGGGAATGTACTTTGACGATATATCCTCATGTGGGGGAAAAGGAGGCACCATCTCCGTGGTCACCCGCTAATAGAGATCATGCCACTCTCGTGTGGACCTTGCAAGATGGAAATCATAAAATATATTAGTACAAATCATGATATATATGTATATATATCATATACATAAGCTTTAAAGCGTAATACAAGCACAAATAACACATCATCACTTGGATCTCTAGCCTGCTAGTCAAGGTATAACCATGTAACAATGGACCCCTCTTTTGTAGGAAGTGTGGAAGGCCTGTTACCATTGGCTTCCCCACACTCATGAATTTCGACCCATGTTGCAACCATTGACTGTGCTCTAGTAACTTAGGTAGGAGGTGGATCCCTCCTCTCGGGGCCAACTGGAGGCCTCATCTATCTCATCAGGATCATCACTCATCGAATGGACGTTCTCCTTAGCATCAAGAAATATGTCTAGTACTATGACCTCATCATCTATATCCCCTTCGACCTCCTCATCATCCCTATCATCTCTATGACCTGGGAGAGGTCTTGCATGGCCTGCAGGATGATGCCTAGGAAAGACATGAGGTGGTCGTGCTCCAATCCACCACCACTCATAGGCTACTGTGGCACCTACGTATTCTATATCGAAGACTGGGGGCATGTCATGGTTCTCATCCTTTGAATCATTGTAGTAAACATCATAAATAGTGAGGTGGCGATTGTCTTCAGGCCTAGCGGCACTCTGTGTTGATCATAGATACATAGGCTATGGCCTTGGTGGAACTTGAACTTGTCCAAACTAGCACATGACACAATCATAGTAGAATGGTTTGACTATGTAATCATGTCACCCTAGTATAAATTGATCACCTTGCATCCAAACCAACTGATGTCTCTCATCTACTCACTAAGGTATTGTGAGATATGATCTCCATACTATGTCATGCTCATCTAAGTGGTCGAATCTAACCCACCAATGTAGAAAATATCCATCCTGCTAGGCGCATCTTAGAGAATAGCTATAGGCTCATGAATAACCCATGACTGCTATGGTCAGATATCCTGTAGGCCTCATACATGTGATGTGATCGAAGCACCATAATTGCAAGAGCATACAATGTACTATGTTATCCAGCTCCTGGTACACAAAGCACTTGAGATCATAGTATAGATGTGCTAGCATATTGTGACCCTAGTCATAAATGATTTGATGCGCTTGCATATCTTCAATGATATGAATCAATCCTCCATCTAAGTGTGTGCCTCTCCTATCAGGAACTAGCGCTAATGCTGTAGTGACTATCATAATGTTCCTCAGCAATGACGACCGTGCGTATAGAAGCCATCTAAGCTCGATGCAGGGTCTGATGCTTGCCTCTTGGATGGAATGACCTAGACGGTACTGAGTATCATCTCACATAACCTTAGGTGTCTGCTCACACTACTGTATTTGACTATAAATTCTGATGAATGTTTGGTGACATATCGACAAAATATTGTTGACTTACCAATGCAACACTGATTTAAATTTCATTGTTGGATTTTCGTCGCTTTAATGACCAATTTTTATACATCGAAACCATGACCCAACATCATTGGTCAGCGCCATGGAAAATTTTAGTAGTGTCTGTTGCACAAATTGACGTAACTTCATCCATCTATCGACGCAAAAAATCACAACATTGCAGAACGCCCATTTGAAATCGTAAAAAAAACACCAAACGTTCGTCCATTTTATAACGAGGTGGAGAAAACCGTCGTCGTCATTACGACAAAAACTACGTTGCATGTACAACAACCTCATCACAATTTTTTTTGGTTCGTCAGGCTATGGTCATTGAAAGTGCGACGAAACCCTACAATTTTTTTTTTTTAAAATATTCGTTCAAACATCTTCCCTGAGAGAACTGGAATATTAACAATTATCATCTGACAATGTATCAGAAGTTTGAAAGGTAACAACCATGTAGCCTTTGATGTCATACACTCTCCATATATGTGTCTGATTAAAGCCTATTAGTTTCTTTGCATGCATAGATAAAAATCCCAATTCACAAACCTAAAGCTGAATCTCCTTTCTTACAGAGAAAAGGTGAGATAGAAGAAAACAAAACCTTGTCACAAGTAGCTGATTGGTAACATATAACATATAACATTCATTCATTCATCCATTAATAACATATAACATTCATTCATTAACATATAACATTCATTCATTAACATATTCACATTCATTCATTAACATATAACATTCATTCTTTCAGTTTTTGCATATTATCAAAAATATGGTTGTCAAAAATATCAAATTTTAACATTCATTAACATATTATCAAAAATATGGTTGTCATAATATGATTACAATCACTTTTTTTTTGTTTCTTCTTTAGCCAAAAAAGAAGTGGAGCATTGTTTTCTAAACTTATTTGTCCCTTCACTTGTTCTACCCTCTCGCTTCATGATCTTAATGTATGCCTATCGCACTCACGACGCGGAGGCCGCAAGGGTCCGCAATTAACAAAGAAATGTTAAATTGATATGTTTTATTATTATTGTTACATATATTTCATTAATTAAAAGAACATTAGAGTGGTGTCTTCTTCACTGGATGTAGCCACATCATGTTCCCCGATCTTGTCTTATAGCCTCATGCTCAACATGTCAACACCCTAAACTCTTTGAGTTGAAACACTTAAAGGTTACATTAATTAATACACCAATTACAATTAAATATGTTTAAAAGAACATTAAAGCCGCCCCTCTTTAATTCGATGGGGCCACATCATGTCTTAATCTTGTTCATTCGACTATGCCCAACATGTTGATCACTTCCTACATGCCCCAAAGTTGAAACACAAAGCGTTACATTAATTAATACACCAATTGCAATTAAAGATGTTTAATTGTATTGATCCATATTGCATTTTGTATAGCACATGAATACATCCAGTATCGGGATGCACACCATGACCTTCATCTACAGGTTGTGCTCCACCCTCACCAAGTTGCATTCCAATGTCATGTGCAGTATTATCATTGCTTGAATGTTTAAAACAAATAGGCATGTAATTACTTTATGGTGGAAATTAATATTGAATAGATTGCACAAGTATTCAATTTTAAATAAAATTTATTGAGTTTATTTACCTGTGTGTTGGATGCAGTGGAAGATTGTGTTTGCCCAGTCAAGAGTCTTAGGCATTCAACCATGACTCCATAGCCTCACGAATCTTCAAGTCCTCTTACGTGGGCACTCACATTCAGAGCCGCATTTTTACATAAGATGCGTGGTGATTTTGCTTCTATAGTTGTGATAAATCCAAAATTGTTTTCAATTTATTATAATTTGGATGCAATATTTCATTTATTGATACTTACAATTCATGAGGCTAATTTCATATAACCACCAGAGCCAAGTTTGTGTTGCCCGTGCTTTTCTAGTCTTGCCTTTGTTGCCTTCAATGTGTCAGGCAGCCTATGAAAAATTTGAAATACATTAGATTATGTAAAAGAAAGAGTAATCAGTATATAATTACATTGTTGATAGTATCACATACCACCTTCCTTGGCACGGTGAGGTGTGGCTTTCCTTTTTCTTTCAACCTTCTCCTTTACATCAGACACCGGGTCCTTCCACTCCCTCTCTAGAATCATGGGGGAACGCTCATACTTTTTGTTCTTCTCTAAATGTGACCTATATTGGTCCCTCGCATACTTTAGATAGGTACCAGCTTTCTTAAGGACCTTGGTTCGGTTGAATGTTTTATCACCGAACAACACAACTAAACAGTTAATGAGCTCACCTTTTAAATCTTCATTTTGGGAATTCCACCGTGTACGTATGGTGGGCCCGAAGAGCTCCAATGTAATATCACTTAGATGTTTATAAAAAACATCATTTCCTGCAAAATGATCATGGGATACATTAGTCTAAAGAGTGATCCAATAAGTAAATTTCAATTGGATTATATTTAATAATAATTAAAACATTTTAAAGTACACAGGACCTTCTCTACATCTTTGCGGGGCTATTACTGTCCTTGTTGTATCATCTACCATTGTATGGGAAGATCGAGGGAAATGTTACTAAAACATCACTAGTACTAGTGGCCTCTGCATCCCAATTTTGTGTCTTGACACATGTTACGACATGTGTTCTAGCATAAAAGGGTACTACGAGCATGCATGCTGTGTGTTGCCGACATTTCAGGTTGACAATATAGGCGGATGATGATGGGAGATGGAGATGATGGCGTGCATGCGCCAGGAAGATTCCAACCCGCCCTCCCGAGGCGACACCTGCGATTGCCACACGATCATGACCGGTACATCCACGGGGATTATCTGGCAAACAACACATATTTTAGTTCATGACATAAGGTACAAAATATAAAACCATGAATAGACTTATGTTATAATTAAAGATCTCATGACAACTTACTTGCAAGTTCGTTCTCTCTCGATTAATGTTTAACCCTTTCTCTTGTATCTTATATGTTTGACACTATGAATAACAAGCTGAAGGATTTCTTCATTACTTTTTTTGGGGTCTTCCTTATATCGCGAGGGTTTTGCCGAGGAATATGCAATATCATCGCCCATAATAGTGACTGCACCTCCCTATGGATGCTATCCTCTACTGCTGGTGCCTTTCCCCGATCATCCGACTGCAACAAGAATATTAAAAACATTATGAAAATTAACCCAATAAACTTATGAAAAAAAATAAAATAAAACATTTTGTTCGTATCTAATTTGTACAATTACAATGAGGTAAACCTATTGGGTAGAAGTGCCTGAAGATGCATCACGATCTATGCTTTGGGCTGGAGCCTTCCCCCTACGATCAATGTCCCGCTGTGACAAAAATTAAATATAAAAAAACATTACTGAAATGAAACCAATAGACTTATGAAAAAAAAACATAATAATAAAATGGTATATTGGAGTCATTAATTGGAGGTTGGGTAAAAGTATATATAGTATGTAACACCCCCATAATAACTATTTTTTTATCTATGCGATTCAAATTATAATCGATTAGCAACTCTTCCCCTACAGTTATTGATTTTATCGCACATACGAATACACGGTTTCCCTCGTGTTCCTCGAACATGCAATTGGGTTGCTTATTTGTTGACCCAGGTCGTGTATTGTTTATAAACCCTACAATATTCCCTGATGCTTTTGGCCTTTTTTCAATGTACATAGCCATTGATTTATTTTGATCCTTATATTTTAGCTGTATATAATTTGCTGAAAGTGCATACCTACGCATACTTCGTGTATATCGAACTAGCTGCATCCAATCTTTGTAATTGTAATAGGGTCCGACATACTCCATCAATTCAATAACTTTGTCATAACAGAACTTTATGTCATCCATGCAAAATAGGTACAAACCATGTAATGGCGATGGTGCTATGCGATATATCCTCTCATTGGCAGAAAAATTAGTGTTTATTGGAGGAAGTTCCTTGGGTACCCATTGTTTCTGTAGATGTTTGTACCTCAAGGGAACCTCGGTATTGCCTATGCTCTCATCATCATAAGAACATGAACCCCCTTCAGCAAGAAAAAATTCCATGCGTTTATAGAATTTTCTTCTAATCTTTTGACCTCTAGTTGATCCCCCTCTTTTAGACCTACTACATGTCTCACTTTCCTCTTCTCTTCCTGAATTTCCCTCGCTCGAGGAAGATAGATCTAAAAAATACCTATTTTGTGGTACCTGCACTCATAAGGATGTTGGATGAAGTTCTTTCATGGTGATGTGATCCCAAGGCATGGGGTTGGAGGGGTCAAGAAACCGGGTTTGTCACGCACTACTAGTCAAATGCATGTGGAGGTAACAATAGTTGTGAATGTATCAATAAACCTTGTAAGGGTCTGATGATCAGAGATCACTTGGTAAGCATGGGAATGGTTGGTAGGGTCACCAACCTTGTGTTTGAAGCCTTGGGTTTTGGGAACATCTAGAGGAGTCATTGTCTTGTTTCTTGGAGGTTGATTGGGTTAGTTGGTGGAAGGTTGCTATTAATTTTTGTACCTATCTATGAAATTTTTTGTACCACCTTCCTCGAAGACAATATTCTCTCTGAGGTAGTACTAGTGTCTGGTTAGTTAGTCTCTGAAATTTTTTGGACCACCTTTGATGTGAAATTTGATTCAATTTTATTGTTCCTACTTTTTAAATCATGTTATTAGAGTTATGTTTCATATATTTGAGGTCATGTTGAGGTCATTTGGTGTTTATTAAGTCCAAAAGTGCAAAAATGAAAACAATGTAAAAATTGTCAACTTAATCAAAAAGGAAATATTAAGCAATGAAGAGTCATTAGGGTCGGTTAAGGAAGTTAGAAGGCTAAAAGTCAGTAGTTTTCCTTTAAAAATGCTCTTGTATCTTTTAGAACTTTGAGGATGGTTGAATAAAGAATAAGTTCAAGGAAAATCTCTGATTTTAAATCATTTTTCTTCAGAAATCTTGCATTTCCAGGCATTGTACGAAATTGTACGGCCTTGAAGGAATGGTAAAATGGTTGGATATGGTAATAATCTCAATTACCTTCCTGTTACATCAAAGTTCATGCATTTTAGTTAATATTTGTGTGAGTTATTGTGGATTTACTTCAGACTGCTAAAACCCTTAGTTAGGGTAAGCAGAGATAAATAATTATGTTTCTCCTTTATTAATTGGTGGAATCTTCTAGTTTCTTGTGAGATTATCCTAATATGAATGTTATTTCATGTTTTAGTGGATTTAGGGAAAAATCATAAAGATAATATGCGAGGGAATAAAGTTTCTTGACTAAAAAACTATGTGTACAGTTTGTGAACAGAGTAATTATGAAGGTTAAGCCCTTAGGGTTTTGTGAAAATACTTTATAAATAGAATTTGATGCTTTGAAGAGCATATAACAGTCAAACTAAACATGTCCCAAGCACTGGACAAGTGTACTTTGGTCAGGAGTTTGTAAAGCAACAAACCCTTATGCAAATTAGGCCTAATTAGGCCTAAATTTGTCTGAGACAACAATATTTGAAGCTTGTGTTGTAAAATTTTTGATAATAATTTTGAATATGTTTTAGATTTGAAAGGAGGGCATTGAAAAGTGTGGGTAGGCTTGTGTAATAGTGCTTAGATTGTGAATGAAGCCTTGGCAAATAGGTTGGAAAACCTACAAGTGTTGCAGACAGGGTATGAAGGAACCATTGATAGTAAGAACTTTAAGGGCTTTTGATGATTAAGTGTGAGTTATTGGTTGTTTTTGTTAAGAGATTACCAAGGTATAATTTTATCTCATTTGATATAAGGTTTGGTGTAAGCATGAAATTAAAAATTCCATTGCTTTGACTGATCTATCTAATAATAGCCCTATTTTGGAGACTAAATGAAAGTACAACATATAATTTTGTTAAATTGTCAAGAATAAAGGATGGGAGATGGTTTACATTTGTTTGAAGTGAAATGGAATGGAAATTGTGTGGTCTATATTAGCCTAAATACTGTTTTGGGTCAGATTACTTTATGTTGAGTTGAAATTGTGAAGTTTAGGACAATCATAAAGAGAGTTAATGGTAAAATGAAAGGGTAGACTGGGTAATTGTTTGTTTTGATCAAGATGAAGTTGACTAAGGTGTTTGAAGGTTTGGTAATGGTTTGGAACTCTAAAGCAAAAGTTGAGTGTTTGTGTTGAGTTTTGTGAAGGGAAATATAGTTGAATAAGTGTGTCAAAAGAAGGAAAGTTCAAGATTGTTTGTGACTTGTCAAATGAGATTGTGTGAGTTTGTTTCCTTCCTCTGAATCTGCATCATGTACTTCTATACGTTCTCTTATGGGCAGGCACTAGGCATTTTTCATTTCACTCACGGACCATGTATTGTTTTTAGTCCCTTTGATCATTTGTGGACCTCAATATGTAAATTTATTTCATCAAAGTTTAGAAATTTGAACCCTAGTGAACTTCGTGTGTTGTTATGTGACGGGAATTCCATTCAATTTTATAGTAGAAAAAATATGC